>DWQK01000330.1:0-22354 GCA_018231225.1 Noctuana stator
GTTGGCATCTAAATCTAAATACAGTTCACATATTTTGTTTTAATTAGGATAGCTAGGAAGCAATATTTCATATTGTTGTCAGAATTCTTGTAATCTGGTCCAAAATTCACATTCCCGTCTGGAACTAGTTACGAAGCAATGACAGACAGATGGACGGATGTCACAAACGTGTGGAAATTACGCTACAAAATAAAATCAATTCATCTAGGAATTGCAACATTTCAAAGAAATAAGAACACTTTTCATTTTCTCTTTTACTATTAATGTGGCAAGAAAAATAAATGTACGACCGAAGTATCGAATATTATGTTGTAAGCAGTAATTTTTTATTTCCTTGGAGAATTTATATATATAAAAATATGCGGATTTACCTCACTTCTCGTTCTGTACTTAAATTACAACATACACATTGTATGTGGTAGAACTTGTACAGTTCGCCCGAGGAGGTACCACTGCCGCCCTCACAGACCGCTTCAAGTCTTGTCTCAAGTTCACGTTCATACAATTATAGGGTGCCAAACTGAAGTAATATTTCCACTTCATTGACACCGATGATTCAGTATGATTGTACAAAACGTTGCTTTTGGCTATGAATGCTAATTATTTTGGTTTCGGAATGGACTAACGCAGTAAATTACTCAGCTGTCGGTTATGCATCGTCTAATAGATTTAATAAGCTCGGAAATCTAGCCGAGATTTGCCGAGACTAATGTATGTATGATGCACATGAAACAAAACTTGTCTATTACCACTGGTTTTACTGCAAAATTCTTATGATTTGATTATACCAGGTATATTCCCATTGGCCCCATTGGTCGATACTTATGGTTTAAATAAATAAATTTCGTTTGTTCTCCTTCATATTATTATGTATTACACAGACCTTTACCCCCTTTATCGAAGCGATGCTATGTCGGCCGCGGCCGGTATTTACTCCGATGAGTGAAAGTCAAAGTCAAAAAACTTTTTATTCATCATAAGATAAGAACATTGACAAAAGTCAGTATTTCGAAACCTAACGCATGCAAGTAAACAAATGCATTGTTATATATAAACATGATAATATTTCAGCTGCGATATTTTGAACTCAGGGCCAATCACTGCATTGACCCACACCTTGACGGCCATCTGAAGATTCTGGCGAACATTCGCTGTGATTTATGGTGATATAGTCATCAACGGATTAGAAGATCATGTTTATGAGCGTAGATATATATTTGATAGGATCCGAGTGTATCGCTTTCGATAGATTATATAGAAACTACATGAAGTGTTTTTATATTTAGGAACATAGAATTTATAGCTTTGTACTCATGGGCTAACTCAGCTTTTAACCCAGGGGGAAGGGCCGCATTACGATATACATATAAGTAATTATGTTGGAAATTGTTAATAGGCCAACAAATTAGGTTTGTTAATGGAATGCATAATTTTACTTATTTAACATTTTAATTACATTAGATCCCTTTTTTATTTTTCTCATACGAAAAGTAGTTTATTGGAATTTAGCGCAAATGAAAATTAAACTACTTCCATGTTTTTGCGGCTGCCAAAAAATCACAATCCTTTATTGTATACTAAAAAAGCCAGAGGAATGGACCTAGTTGGAAAAAGGTTAAAAGACGATTACTGTAGTACCTAAATGCTTATAAGAAGGACTAGAACTAGGATTTATGGTTGAAGGAATTAAATTATATTAAGGGCTACAGAGACATTTCATAAGTCAGACTTTGAATGGTAGTTGTGTTTACCTGAACAACAACGATTCGCCTAAAAATACAACCAAAGGTCTAGGAGATGTGTCACCGTTCTTGTAACGAGAACAGGCAGTGCCAACAAATTTTACGGTTGGACCTAAACTAAGACTGCAATATATTACCAACTGAGTAAATACTGATTTACTACTGTTCTAGCTAGACTTTTGAATTATTGTAGATTGCTTATCCCAATCTTACTTCAATTTGCAAGATGGTACATCTACTCGTAGTAGTCAGTTAGCCCGTGGACTACGAGTAGGATACCTACTATAGTCGTCATAATAAGTAATGTTGTGTTTTCAGAAACGTGTATTCCATGGGTTACCCACTAATGCGATAATAAATTATGATATAAATATTTCTTTCGTAAGGTCCATCATTTTTCTAATAATGTACTTAATGAAATACAAAACATGCGAAATGTATCGGGGAAGACAATTAATTACATTACAACAAATTAAACGTTTAATTACGTCGGAAACTGACGTCGAATTAATAAAACCGTACAAACAGTTACATGATTCTCCGACGAATCGACATAAATAACTTATAACTCAGTCTTCGTGAGTGTAAATCAGAAATAGTTTCAGGATGTGTGAAGCCAAGGTATTCAACATATCTCTATACTAATGACTGTTAAGCTACTTCTACACCGGTAGGAAAAACGTAAATAAGTATTTATAACAATAAATAGGTTTAGTAATAGGATTGTTATCGAGATTTCTGGATGCGGGAATTCTCGAAGACTAGAATTAGATAATATTTTAAGAAGTAGTTAATGGGTTCAATTGTTAAAATGGTTTAGAAATATCAAACGTTATCACTACATAGTATAAAACAAAGTCGCTTTCTCTGTCCCTATTGATTTTGATGCGATTTTTTTAATAGATAAAGTGATTGAAGAGGAAGGTTATATGTATAAAGGTTCACAATTTTTCTGTAGTGTATTTATATATCTACTTAATATCATTAACTTATAAAAAAATAAAGTGCCAACACGTTTACTCAGGTCTACATCACGAAAACAGTTTTAGAAAACAAAACACATTTTAATTTTTTCACGTCTAAATTGTGACCTACTTTCAGTCACTTATTCCACGTGAGTCTATCCGAACCGCGATGGCGTATCACTCATTGTGGCGTTCGAGTAGAACACAAAAATTATAGCCGATCACATTCTATATCCGCGGCTGGGAGCGAACGTATAACTCGTTTCACGCGCTTCAGTCACTAGTTAATGACGCATACCAAAAGCAGTTTCCGAATACTTCCCTAATCCGCGAGCGGCGACGTTTTGCTTGGCGTTTTATAGCTATAATTTTTTCACTAACGAAAATATACAATGCATTACAAATACTCTTTATTGCATACCAAGAAAATGGAAAATAAACAAATTATATGAAAATCAACCGGCGGTTTTATTGCTACATACAGCAATCTCTTCCAAACAATGGACAATTGAAAACATTAAAATAAAAATGAATTGTTTTTAGTGAAAATTATTACACCCGGATATACTAATTATCACTATAAAGACCATAATTATAATACACAACAATACAATACAAGTGCATTAAATATAAAATACGTATAATAAACCGTAAATAAGACCGTAACTCGGCAAAAGCACAGGTCGCCCGAACTGATGGACTCATGACCTGAAGAAGATAACGGTGACCACTGGATTCCCAAGGCGTAGGAATAGCCGGAATGGCGTTTACTACAGGAGGCATAGGATGTGGACGTGGAAAGGTGATGGAAGATACATGGTAAGACGAGTTTATAGGCAAAAATTACTTCTTAATACAGCCAAAATGTCTTAACTAATATAAAAAATTTAAGATATAATATTTATTTAATTTTAAAATAAAAAACGTAGCATTTTATTAACATATATTATACTAGTTGTGGCACGCGGTTGCACCCGCGTTAAGAATAGTAACGTAATGCTTGATAGCCTATTAATGTACCTTCCTCAGCTATAATATACAAAAATAATTTTTAAAATAGGCCCAGTAGTTTCGGAGCTTCTTCAATACAAACAAACAATCAAACCTTTCCTCTTTATATATAATATTAGTATAGATAATATTATTGCCGTACCTCAAAGATCAAGTTAAATGTACCTTTACTAACTGATCACAAATAAGATTCATGTGACACTTATATATAGTCCAATTCGTTCATCGAAATGAATACTAGATCTTATGACTAAGACTAATTAGATATAGTTTCGCTACGTCAATATCTGTCCGCTCGTCTTGACGGTGGCGTCGAAATATTTTTGTTGGAATTGTTGTGTGTCGACTTCAAAGGAATTTCCTGTTCTCAATCTGGAAATTGCTAAATATGCGCATACGCTTCTGTCTCTGAAACGTTTTAGTTTGAACAGTAAAGCGTGTTTCATTTCAGCTCCAATCAAGGAATCGATTTAATCACAATGATTCAGATAACATACTTGAAATGCCTTCACTAATAGTATTTGCTTTTATGTGATTGATACCATGCAGACCTTTAAATAAAATAACAAATAAATTTTACCTTACATTAGGTATAGTGTTACTTTAAAATATATTCGTGGTTCAAGTTTGTTTTGCAAATAACGGATACGTCTGTACAATAGTTAGGAAAAATAAAAGTTTTGATATAAGAAGTGTTGAAGCATTGATAAAAAACATGTTTACATAGAAAATTATTTTAATGGTTACCTACAAGAACTTGTCAGTTCTGCTCTGTTCTGCTTTTGCAGGCTAGCAACGTAGCTGCTCTAGAGCAGAACTTTAGATTTTAACAAAATTAATAATACAATTTTGTTAATAATTAAAATGGGAAGAATTTCAACATGGCTGCAGTGCGTTGCCAGGGCCCAGGGGAGCTCCTGTAGTATTGCAATATGCGACTATCCACTTACCATCAGGTAGCCCTTTTCCCTTTTATCAGTCCTTTAGTTTAAAAAGGCAATCATGTTATGTATTAAATTATCATTCAGATGAGATAGGCAATATTATGTACCGTGGTTGTGTAGGCGAAAAACTTTATATCTCTACAGGAAACAAGTGCACGTCATTAAGTGTCATTACTACTACCAATTCTCAGGAAATAAAATAGTATCCAATACCTTCGCCTCCGCTAAAAAAATTGTGCAATAAAATTGACGAGGCACTTCCTACATCATTTATATTTTCAACGATTGACGTTACGTGTGACGAAGCTCGTAAAACGTCACGACACGTGGCGAGAAAAAGTTTAGTTGTGGTTTTTACTTATTTTCGTATTTCGTGCGACTGTGGTCTATAAATAAGGGTGGCATGGAAATATCGGATCCAGTGTAACAACACTCGCACTCCGATTCGGTTCTTGTTACAACAGAAAACTTCTATCAACAAACATGGTGAGGATTTACTTCGACTTGCGTGTAGTGACTTAAGGATGTGAAGTGATAAGTGCAAAGTGTTCGGATGGATTCATGACAATGTGTCAACGATTACAGGATATTAATTACAGATAATTTCTGGTTTTGTAAAATTTGTTATTACTCTGGTTATGTAAATCTAGTAAATTTAAATAAATATCTATTCTGAAGCTAAAGATATTTAAATTGTGATAGAAATAAATATAACTGTAAATGTTAAAAAACATACCTAAAATATAGAACTCCAATTAAAACTTGTACCTACTTTCAGTTTTTTGGACACTTATCACCTTCATTATCTTTAAGAGAATGATTAATATTTTTTGTTAAACACTTCTTGTCTCAGAAATAGTCAGATTTAAAAAAATAGTGCAGTTAATGTCATATTATCTTTACTAAACTTTTTTTGTAGGACTCTGATGATGAACAGAAGATGGCCATGCTTCGCAAAGCTTTCCAGATGTTCGACACAACCAAATCTGGCTACATCGAGGTCCTCAAGATCTCAACTATCCTAAACACAATGGGTCAGCTTTTCGATGACTCTGAACTTCAGGCCCTCATTGATGAAAATGACCCAGAAAGTAAGTTTCCTTATATGCTAAACCTAACAAATATACAATTTCCCTTCGATATTAGCAACATGGTTATGAATATCACAGGTGTCACCGACATTCCCGGCTTTAAGGAGAGATCTTGGATCTGTTTGGAGATCTGTTTTTGATTAACCAAATAGCAACATAAGAATTATCGTATGATAAAAAAAACATTATTATTATAAATTTGAATATTGAATTCGGCCCATCTTATATTTAACTTAGAAATAAGTTTGACACTTTGACACCTTTGTCCTTTATTTAACTTAGTCCTGTGCTACGCGACCGATTAATATCTTAAGTTGAGAACTTAAAAACACATTTAGTTAATATTACGACAAAAAGTTTTCTTATTAAGTTGAATTGAAAAGAACATAGTGAATTTTGAAGAGAACCCTCATTCTTGGCACAATAATCTACTCGTTTGTCATCATCACTCACGGCTCGAAGCCGCAACGCTGAAATATTGACACTTTGAATAACTTTGAAAAGTATTCTTCATTTTAAAAATTTTTCAGCGCAATTCGAAACTTTTTATTCACTACTTTTAACCTACAACTGTTATTAGCTTTCTTTAAGGTGTAAATTGTGTGTACCGTTTATTACACGATTAAGTGAATGTTGTTAATTGAAAAGAAAATATGAATGCCTTCTTATTTACGGACATGAAAAGCAATAGATTATTTTTTCTTACTAAGTCTAAAAAATTCGATATCGTTTTTAGTATACGCTTAAAAATTTCTGTAAATTGTATATTTTACCGTGACATTTTAAACTATCAATAAAAACCACAAAGTATGTGGACAATCGTAAAAAGTGCTAACTACATTAATAAAATTAGTCTCAAACTGCAAAACATACCGTAAAATCTCGTCTTCATAAATTTGAGTGGACGCATTAATCATTAAATTTAAACATACACGTGGCTAGTAGAAGACACATTCTCAAGAAATGTGAGAATATTTTTATACGTCGCTTGGCATAATGAGGCTATTTCTGTTCGACTCCCTCAGATCGTAACAGGGAACCTTGTTACATTAATAGATGAAAAAAATATTTTCAATTCCATATATTTTTTTATCAGAATTTTTGCTTTTACTTTAAGATTCCGGCAAAATCAACTTCGATGGATTTTGCAACATTGCGTCCCACTTCTTGGAGGAGGAAGACGCGGAAGCCATGCAGCAAGAACTGAAAGAAGCTTTCAGGTAAGAAAAATATATTAATACGATTTATTATAAACGGCAATAAGCGAGTATTCGCTTGATTTTTAACATAATTATTATTATGTATTAGTCAATAGAATAAAATAATAAATACGCTTCGCACTCACAGCCCCACACTAAAATTTTCTGTGTTGTGGGTGCCGTGGACACATACAAAGACAATTACCCAAACACCCAGACCGGGAATAGAAATCTAAATTCATTATTTACTCCTAAATTTCTACCCCACCGGGGATCGAATTCGGGACCTTTCGGATTCCGGTCGTCCTGAAATTAAACTCAATCAAACCAAAAAACATTTATTGATTAACGTAGTTTTCTACCTTTTTCCTTCTCCTTAAAGAAGAACCAAACACATGTTAATACATCAGCCGCTTTAACGCTCTGCGTTTATTTTCCAGATTATACGACCGTGAAGGCAATGGCTACATTACCACCTCAACCCTGAAGGAGATCCTCGCGGCTCTGGATGACAAATTGAGCAATTCTGACTTAGACGGCATCATCGCTGAAATCGATACCGATGGTTCCGGCACCGTCGACTTCGATGGTAATTAAATTTTTTTAATGAGTAACAAACAAGAGTGCGTGCCAGTAATCACTGCAATTCATTCATCGTACCTGAATTGAGGAATACGAAATATACGAGTATATACCTCAAAGCATTTGAGGTCGTACGTTGGTGCGTTGCTACTTATGAGGACTAAGATGGTCGCTTTAAATGATGTCATTGCTTATCTACGAGTAGCTTTTGTGAATGTCCCGAGTCGGACTAAACTAAATTACTCGTAATAAATCAAATCCAATAGTACCTGGAATTAAATTTCAGTATATAGTAATTAAATAGGAAAGCCCATTTTGTGTCTACCCGAACAAAAGTTTTAAGTAGAGATTAGGTACTAATGAAAAAAAATTTTGCTTTAAATTTCTTTGTAGGTACATAATTATATTCATTTTCTTGTTTCAGAATTTATGGAGATGATGACTGGCGATTAAATCACATAATGTATATAATATAGTATTACATTTAAATTTAGAAAGTATTTTATATTGTATACACTTAGGAGTTGTAAGACTTCGTTAGTACAAAACCAATGCGGTATTAGCATAGTTGTATTAAATCTATTTAAAATTAAATTATTAACAAATTCACTATCATATAGATGATAGATAAAACAATTATTTTGAAAAATTCGTTTCAAAGAATTATTTCCGGAATAATTCAGAAATAACGATAATAGACAATTATATGCTAATATTTATAACGCATTGCACGTATATTGGGGTATTCTTTAAATACAATATTATATTCGTTATATGAACTTTAGTTTTGTGTACATTTATACACCCTGCCCTCTCTCCCCGCATAAATATATAATATAGTCAAATTATAATTGAATCATTGCAATGAAGTTAAAAGATAGGTCACACTCATTGACATAGGCGGCCTTTCTATGCCACCCGCATTTCGATCGATCCTGGGTCCAGGGTTTGATTCCCAGTGGAGCGAAAGTTTAAATGATGAATTTAGATTTCTGCTGATTGTGTTGTTTGTCTGTCTCCATGGTACCCGCAACACTGGGAATCTAGAAACGCAGGTATGAAATCTAGTCAAATTTTATTAGAAAATATTTAGCTGCATTAAAATTTACTTAATAACAAAATTTAAAACCATGACCTAAATTACAAAAAAGTAAGCAGTCAAAATAATACAAGGTCATTTAGTCTACTTAGCAGATACCACTTGGTTGGTCAATGACCTTAATAAGATCACTCAGTTGCAACTAGATTAGCTTTGTCTTCAACGCAAAGGAAACGCAAAATTAACACGTTTTCCTCTTTACACGTTACAATTTAGTACGCTCGTGAATGACAATACTTATAAAATTTAAAGGAGTATTATATAGAATAGATTATATAAATAGATATATGTAAAAATCCCGTAGCATAAATAAGTATTAAGTATAAAATTTACGTTGATTTGGTGAAAACCCAACCCCACCCAATTTCACATGAATCAACCTAGTTCTATATACATAATAAGTGTCAGTATAGTGAATAAAATACTAGAAATAAGCAATCAAAGTCGCTAGAAAAACAGTAGTCGTACCACATCCTTCACACATACTCGTAACTCATCAGACGCACTCGAAGCGCATTTATGAAACCCGGTAGTGTAAAGTATTTTTAGTTCCATCAATCTATTACTCTACTGACGTTATTGTGTGATTTATTAAATGTAGTATGTATTTCTAGGATGACTCCTGTAACTACTAAATTACCTCCCGACCAAAATTAGCCGTGTTCTGGAGTCACAATTGGAAAATTATCCAATTGCATTTTGCTTCCCGAGCAGTACGTATAAGCGACATGAAAATTCTTTATTATTTCTATGTTCTTGTATTCTTTAGTAATTCATTTAGTTAAAGCTATATGTAGTTTCAACTATATGTGTTTTAGCATATATGGTCCTCATAAAAATAACTGTGCTGTTTAGTAATCAAAGATATTTAATGTAGAATTTATAGTAGGTATTTTAAAGACAGTTACATAGTGATCCTGGCAAAATCGCTAGAGGACCTCAGCAAAATTCTTAAGTGACAAAAGTACCTCAGGTTTTATATAAACATGTGGTAGGTGCAAGGCGAAAATCAGTACGTATTAACATTCTCGTAACTGGCACCGAGATGTGGTTCTATACTGTAAGCCGCTTTCAGAAGCTCAAAGTCACACATCGAGCTATGGGAGTTCGCTATGTGAAAATTGCAATTTTAAAATTGTCTTTGAAAAGTAAATTTATAACGTGATACATACGACAACGTTTTCTGCAATTAAAATGAAACCTATAAGCGATAATTCCGTACAAATATAAGTAACAGAGTTTACAGACTGTGCGTGAATGTACAAGTACAAAAGATGAAAATTATTCCCATTAAAGCGACCCCAGGGTCTCAATTGAACGAAGAGAAACAGAGTCACGCCGAGCTACATAAAAGCGTGTTTACAATTACTTTATTTAGTTGGTCATATGGTATGCATTTGTAATAATGTTATGATAATGTTTTCAAAAATGTTAATTTGTTTATTGTTTTTGGGAAGTGTTTTTTCCGCACCTGGGGATGAGTTTCCAAGCATTGTCAATGAAGGAGGTAAGTCACTTTTAATACGCTGAGATCATTTTGCAACTTTATTTTGCTCAAAGAGTTTCCCATTTATGTGTTTCACTTTAAATCAATAGTAGCAGTAGTGTTAATATAAATATGTATAGTAAAGTTACCTAATAGAGTCAATAATATTTTTCTAGTAATTTCATACTTGTACTATATTACCTAAATAGTATTTGAAACCCTATAGATAATTAAATAAAACTTGATCTAATTCGTAATACTCATATTTTTTATAGAATTATTGTTTAATGATGAAAGTCATTTGCGGCATATCGTTCCGGGATTTTCTTCGCTCAAAATGCAAAACCAAGGCAGAGTCACCAGTCACTTACCAGAATTAACCAATATGGTAATGTAATATATCAATATCAATGTAATATCAATGAATTGCTTATTATTGTATTAATTTTATTTATTATAATTTAATTTTGTATTTATATTGTAGGTAATTCATGTTTGACCAGTTACACTCTTGTTAACTCCCGTTTTTTTTTGTAACGGTTGCAAAGTGTTATGTGGTGTTAAGAAAGTTTCGCAAGATTTATAATTTTAACAATATTGTAGTCAAACTTACAAGATTTAGATATAAACTTGATAAAATAATTGAGAGACGCTTAGCTAATTATGAATTTATTTTAACCTAGAAAAGGTCATAAGTTTTTCGAGTTTATGTACAAAATGATGAAAAGAAGAGAGAAGAAAAGAGATCAACATAAAATAGTTAAGTACAACTAACATTTATTTATTATTTTCTTGTTACAGAATAAAGTAGAATACAAACGTTTTAATAAATTAGTGGAAGAAGGTCACACCATAAAGACACTCACATTCAACATATACGATGACAATATGAGAGAAGCTGCAATTTCATTGTTTCGATTACTACAGGAGTATGATGATAATGATTTCATGAAACTACGGGAATGGGCTATTCAAAATGTCAACAAACACATGTTTGATTATGTATGGAGATTAATTACTTTGTACAAAAACGACATAACAATCAAAGAGCAAGAACCCCCATTTGTAATCAAGCCCAACTATTTTGTTAACACAGAGACAATAAGAAAAGCTTTACAACTTAAACTTAGAGATGGACATTTCGGTGATACCGAAGGACAAGTGAATCAGTTGCTCAAGACAGACGATAAGATTGCTATTAATACCAATTATTCTGGTTGGAATCTACCAAACAACGGTTGTGAAGAAAAGCTAGACTATTTTAGAGAAGATATTGCGCTGAACAGCTATTATTATGGTGTTCACTTCATGCATCCATTTTGGATGAGCAACGACGAATTAGATGCATTCAGTGTGAGACATGCTGAACATTACTACTACATCCATCAACAACTTCTAGCTCGATACAATTTAGAAAAACAACATTTGAGGGAAAAAAATATCAGTATGGATCCAATATGCATCAGTGATTATAATTCTTATTTGACATATGATAATGGCCTTCCATTCCCTATTAGATCGTCTGTTTTGGGTGATTGGAACGACAATCGAGCGCGTATTAAAACCATAGATATTGCTATTAAGGAATGTATTTCAAGGGGAGTAATATTTATGGTAAGTAAGAAATAAATAAGTATAGGTAGTATATTCAATATGCATAAATGTAAATTTACTTTTAATGTAACACATTTTTATATTTAAGGAAAATGGAACTAAAATTTCAATGACGGAAGATAACTACGTAGATCTTTTAACGAAACTTATCCGAGCCAACTTTGATGGAATCAGAAATGCTAAAATGATCAAATCTGTATTTGGTTATGGTGGCAATGGTTATTTAGATGACGGGTAATAATAAAAACTTAATTTATAATTATATTATACAAATTTAATGTGACAAATTTCAATGTTTACCACACCATTTTAATTAACTTAAATCTTCTTATGTTTTCAGTTACAACCCGGCTCCGTCATTACTTCACCACCCAGAAACTTCCCTACGGGACCCTACCTATTGGTATCTTCTTCAATTTTTATTACAGTACTTCAGTGAATACCCTGACACACTTGAACCATTCGACCTCTCGCAGCATCTAACAGATGAGTTCAAAATAATCGAAGGCACTTTTACTAAGATCACAACATACTTTGATTATTATCAAGTAAATATTAACAAAGCATTAGAAGACGATCAGTATGATTATAAAGGAACACCCTTAACCTTTACGGCCAGGCAAAAACGACTCAAGCATTTGCCAATTAAATTTCAGTTTACTATTGAATCTAAAATTACGAAAAATTCCATTGTACGATTGTTTTTGGGGCCATCGTGTAGCGTGGATAATTGCTGGGATCAGCATTATAAATTTTTTGAACTGGACTCTTTTATGTATGGACTTGAAGTGGGTTCAAACATCATTTCTTGGTCTCCTGAAACATCGTCAAGATTTTCTTTTGATGACTCATTTAATTTAGAATTGTCATCAACCAAGAAAAACAAATTTAACTTATTCAAATTTCCAGAAAACTTGCTATTACCTCGTGGTTCTGAAAATGGTTTGAACCTCACTCTCTTCATAATTATTACACCTGCAGATAATGTAAGTCAAACAGATTTCGTTGTAGATGGAATTATGTACAGAAATTTTACTAACGAAGTTGATATTAAGCCTCTTGGGTTTCCTTTTCATAGACGAGCAAACCTTCCTCAAGATTTTGCGTATAATAATTGTCGCTTTTTCAATATTACGTTATTCCACAAAAGAAGGTCAGGTGACAGCAGTGGTTACTTTTCTTCTCATCTGTATTGATTTTTATTTGTAAACAAAAAATACAGTGTCGATAATCCAAGATGCCATGTAAGTCTTCGGGACTCAGGAGTAGCAGTAACGCATTTCTGTACGACCTCAGGTAGGACAGCAGTACTGTGGGTTGCAGGGTTGCACAGTTATATGCCCATTTCGTACTTCTTTCGGATAAAAAATTTGGTAAAGCTTAAGCAGACAAAATGCTTAAAAGCTTTTCAATATAAAAGTGTCAACAACAGTAAAAATTTATGGGACGCTTATTCAGACTTATAAAATATTACTTTTAAGAATGTGAGTCAATTTTATAATTTTTAATAAAATATAGTAATTAGTAATAAATAGTGGTAGCAACGCATCCAATGTTGACATTGAAAATAAAATAAATAAACTTATGGTACATAATAGAAGTTTTATTAAATAAATAACGCTTCACACTCACAAACCTACACTACGTGTAGGATTCTATAGTATTATGTGAAGAGTGCCGTGCACAAAGACAATAAAACAAACACCCACACTGGAACAGAATAGCTGAATAGATTTAATAACTTATCGTCATTTTATTTTATTAAATGCTAGTACTACTATAAACTCTGTAAAATGTTTCAGGAAGATCATAAAACTTTTTATGTAATGAACTACAATAAGAAATACGATATAAAAATTATGCTACCCAAATGTGATTAAACAAAATGACCAATTAAATAAATAAATATTTATTTCATTTTAAATACATATTGAGATTCTGTACTTTTTGCTTAACGACTACTATGCTTCGGTTTTCGTCATTTCTGGACTTCTGTATCTTATTTGTTTTAATGCTTGGTAACTTCGTTATTATGAGAAGTATAAAACGGATCGTTGTACTTATAAATAAAGTCTTCACCTTCATAGTAAATTTCAATATCTTCGAAGAACATATTCGGCTGCTTGAAGTAAGGCTCATGGATAGGACGGTCGAACGGATAGCCAAGAGGTTTGTTGTCCAAGAAGTAATCTCTAGCGTAATCTTGGGTCTCCGTCGGGGGCACGTACGGGTAAACAATAACGAACAACTGGTAGGGGAAACCATCCTCGGTACCCTTCGGCAACATTAGCCTTCTAGGCATAAAGTCATGTTTCTTAGACATATCGATCGGGATTTTGCCACCTTCGACATACTTCATGACCTCCTTCAGTGGCATTGAGTCTTCCTTGTAGATATAGAAGTCAGTAGAAAGTCGTTCAATCTTATTGTGGCCACGAGTGAGCTTGTGTAAAGACCAGTCTAATTCAACGAAGTACTTCCAGCTTTCTTCAAGGCTTAATGGATAGCCATTGCTGTCATATTTAGGACCCAAGAAGAATTTCACTACTGCTTCACCTTCAATGTCCGATTTGATGTCAACAGTTACAGTGAAAGGTTTGTGGTTGAGACGTGGCTGTCTAACCTTGAAGAATGGGAATTTCTGTGTTTTGTATTCATCCGCAGTGTAGCAAATACCATTTGATACGTCAAAGTCGAAGAAATCAAAGTAAGTCACCAACTTGTCAACATGTACATCATTAACCTTTACTCCGGTGTAATGAAGAGTCTCATATGTATGAGGTGTGACGTACTGTTTATATTCAAAAATGTAATTTATGATCTTGTTGTACAGTTGGTAGAACATGGGATCACGTAATGAAGTCTGGTAGAAACTGAGAGCGGTGGGTTGGAAAGTGACCCTGTAAAAGAGAAAGTAAAATAGAAATAACTAAATGCTTATTGGAAGTATAAAGCATTGGTAAATACAATATGTAGTCATTTAACTTACTTGTCCACTGATTCACTGGTAGCTCCTAAAATGAATCGGGCAGTTGCTTCGTAAGAGTGATGATACTTCTTAGGGTGAACTTTGTAAATATCGTAGTTTGCTTGCCAATAATCACCAATAAAGTTGATTGATTTATAGTTAGTCAGATCAATATCTTGGTTGTACTGAAAATGAGAAATGCATAATTAAAATAATCATGCCATTATAAATATTATTGAGATATGAGAACACGTCTACTTACAGCCTTAAAGTGACCTTTCTCAAGATATTGGATAAATGTGTTTTCATATGCCTCAAGGAACTGTAGCTCCATGATATGTTTTTTGTACGGAATTTGGTAGTCATTAGGTCTTTGAGCGAATGGATAGTAATGAATCAAGGGTGAGTAGTAACCAGTCTTGATGGGATATTTCCATGAAAATTCAGGAATTTCACCCAAACCGTTCGCAAGACGCTCAAGGTAGTAGCGCGCCAAAAGCTGCTGGTAGAAGTAATAGTAAGCCTCTCCACGACGCTCTTTCATTACTGGATATTCATCGCCGTCCATCCAGAATGGGAAGTAGGCGTGGAAGTAGTAGTAGTAAGCGTTCAGGCCAATGTCCTCAGTGAAGTATGAAAGTTTGTACTCCTCGTTGGGATATGTAAGAGCATCAGAGTAGTTGGAATAGTAAACAAAGTACTCATTTTCTTTCAGAACACCATATTGTTTCGCAACGTCCTCTTGTATTAAACCGCTTTGCATCTTAGTGTGGAAAATCTTGACCCACAATGGAGAGTTTACAAAGAATTGGGGGTGGACCTCATAAGGTGCTGGGAGAATGATTCCTTGTGTGTCTGGGCGATGGATTACGGAAATATAATAAGAATACAAGAAAATGCCTTCGTTCATGTACACACGTGCATACGCTGCAGTCTTGTAAAACGTTTCAAAGTCCTTAGCATAGAAGAATAGATGGAAGAGAGCTATCGCTTCCTGCTTATGCTTCTCGTTGAAAATTGTAAACGGAAAACCTTTCGGTAGATATCCCACTTTTTTCAACAACAGGAACTCCTCTACGGCTTTCTTGTTCTGTAAGGAGAATTATATTTACTTATCTGTATGTCTTAAAGGTAAATAACTAAATTGACTTAATGAAATTAAATTAAATGCATTTATTTTACCAAAAATCGATATTCACAAATGTTGCAGAGACATTTAAAAGTTTGCCATATTTCACTATTTTAAGTATACAAATGTTACTCACGGTGTAGTTATTGATATTGGCTTCAACATTGTATTCTTTGGCAATCTTGTAGTATTCAGAGTTGAAATCTACTTGAGTGGGGACGTGGAACAATGAAAATACTTTCTTTTGTTTCAATACAAATTCTTGATCCGCTATAATTAATAAAACAAATGATTGCGAGATAGTAAATAGGAGCAGTGATGAGACAAAAAAAATGAATATAATACCTACTTATTAATGATATGTGTACACATTACAGCTAGTAAAAACACTCACATGCTGAAGTAATAATGCAGACATACTATAAATATCATTTATAAGGCAGATTTAGATGGTATTAAACTCTCTTCACACGATTCAGAATTTTAGAGGACCACTCTTGAGCTTACAAATATTATAAAGACGATAAATGGAGATGGATTTGTAAATAGATAACGCTTCACACTCACAGCCCCACACTAAGAGTTCCTTAGACAATTACACAAAAACACAGACCGAGAACAGAAAACTAAATTCATCATTTAAATTTCTGCTCCGCCGGGAATCTAACCCAGAACTCTTCGAATAGCGGACTGTCATGGTAACCACTATGGGTCGTCAAACTTACTACTTAATAGTTACTTAAAAGTGATTTAACTTACCAGGTTTGGTCTCGTAAGTGTGCGTAGTGTGAGTCGGTACGGACAACGCCGTAGCAAGAGCCAGCAGGCTCGCTAGAGCCAAGACAGTCTTCATTGTGCGCGACACCTGAAGCCAACTGCACCTTCATCAGCTTCACACCCACTTATATAGTATTCTGGTCACCTTATCACATTCATCATATCACCTCAGTATTTTGATTTCTCTTTATCTCATAACTGACCTTTCACGTAATTAAAGATGTTTTCGGTGGTATAATTACGTTTGTAAATATGTGATAAATGAATCTTAAATAAACTATCGACAGTGATAATTCTTTCTTAATCTTGTGTAACTAGATATGTAAAACATTTTTTTAAGAAATGCAATAGGTACCTACCTACCTTGCCTCCATCTCTTTTTATATCTTGTGGCTAAAAATGTTTTTCCACCGATTATCGATAGAGATTAGGATTTCGATCGAACTATTTCCCTTTTAACATTTATTCCTTAAATTTTCTTTCTTAGATTTTTGCTCAACTGTAGGTAAATTTGAATAAAAACTTGTTTCAATTATTTTATTTTTAACTTTTTTGTTTTTGACACGATTTAGGATTCCGTGTTATAGGTGCTACGAAGACAAAAACACAAACCCTGGGTGTTCCCGTGGTCCCGTAGGCCCCAGGACCAGAAACCTAAATTCATCATTAAACTATTGCCTCACTGGGAATCGAACCCAGAAGTCTCCGAATAATAAATCGGTGTAATAACTATTACTCGAAAGCCATGTGGTTTGTGTCGACGGAAAATCCGTAAAAGTGCTATATACGTATATACATATATATTTGAGATATCTATATTAGTCAAAAGGGTTAGACATCATCCACACACAAGCAACTACAATATTTTAAAACAAGCACAAGGCAAGAAATGGTTTTATAATAAAAATAAGACAAACAATTTGAAAGTAACAATTTAATTAAAATACCCTAATGTTTAAAGATTAGTATGCAAAAATCAAACCTGGACCCATCGGAACTCAACCACTAGACTAAAACTGATCTCATCCCTCTGTCAGCGGTATAGTTTAGTTTCTTTTGCTTATAAATCAGCTTCAGTTGTGATGTAACGGTATGTTTAAAGGTGATTTTCACCCACTTATTTTACGACCCGCGTAGTTTAGTGGTTACCACGCTAGTACACCATTCGAAGGATACAGTTCAATCCCTGGCGGGGCAGACATTAAGATTATGAACTTAGACTACTATTACCAGTTTGGAAGTTTGTGTAATTAGTGTAGAGTGTTAAATATCAAATCTACTGTAGAGTGCTTTTTAGAGTTTTGTGTTTTTTAGGAGAGTTATTTATTTATTACTGAGGGACATTTGATAAAGTTAAAACACGCACATCTATTAAGGACCAACGATAAATACAATAATTTTATATATCGGAAGTTATCTGATGGAGGAGCGTGGAGTTGGCAGGTGGAACTCCAGATTGGCTATTTATAAAGCTCTTAAAATGGGTCCAATGTCTTGTCAAAAGGACAATTTTGATTCTAAAAGATATTAAATTACAGTTTAAAAGCTCAAAAACCTTAAATACGATTAGCTAACCGTACTGTCTTGGCTGAGCTCAGAACTGGGGTTCGTACTTATAAATTGTTTATAGGGCACCGAGTTGCAGCAATACTAGAAGAAACCTCAACAAATGGCACTGGGTGCCAACCGCTGTCAATGCCCCGCCGCAGATGATGCCATACATGACACTCCGCGAGACTATGGACGATAAGATAAAGATTTAAATCGTCGTATCGTATCTATTTTGTTTCATCATCATCATCAACTCATCACAGTTCCACAAGAGGGCACAGGTCTCCTCTCAAATATGCGAAGGGTTTGGGCCATAGCCCACCACGTTGTCAAAATACGGTTTGGAGAACTTATGTATAACTTCTGAGAACTCTTATGGAGAACTCTCAGGCATGCAGGTTTTATCACGATGTTTACAGCACAGTAATTTGGTTGCCTTCGTCATCGTTAAATAGGAATTGTTTGACAATATCTGACTCGGGGTGGCCACTAGCCCGTACGGTAACTTCAATAGATTATATTAATTGGAGCAGTGTGGTCGACCACGGTGGCCTTTAATTGTCAAAAATGCTTAATTTAAGGGGGGAGAGATACAAACAGTTTTACGAAACTTTTAACTTTAAGCTAATAACATTTAGTGATTTTCAGGCTTTGTGGCTGGGTCAGCTCAGCTAGTTTATTATGAAGATTTAAACATTTGAAACCGACCTATCCCTAACACAGATGTATGAATTTTTTTATATTTTTTGGAATACTTAAAAGATTAATCATCTGTGAATATCTTACAATACCAATATTATTTCATACCGAAAGTACCATAGAATTAATAACGAGAAGTCGGTTTTAATAAGTAATATACATAATCTAATAACGAAAACTGTATTATTTTAGTCTGTATTCATTTTAGTACATTATAATACTCGAAAGTGTAGTAGTGTAGTCTATTATTCAACTTTTCACTTATGCTAAAGCTACCCCTTTGGCAATAGATTTATGTACGCTCTTCAACAAATTCTGATTGACGAAAACACATTAAGATATAATATTGAAGGAGTAGCATAATAGTTCCTATAAACACTTAAATTTGAATATAGAATAGATTTTATTTTATCGTTTAATTTTCATTAAAAATACTAAGGCTAGATACTATTTAAGAATAAAAAGAATTTATAGGTTATCATAATGTTAATGAAGCTAATTATTTAAATTATGTATAAGTAGATAGGTAGATTTATAATTATTAACGTTTATGATAGAAGAATAATTTTGTCGTAATGTTGCAAAGTTCTGTTTATGATCTAAGCCTCTAAGGCGTAAGACAATATAAAGAGTGTATTAAAATTACTGAATAAAATAAAGTTGTGTAAGCTTTAAATTGTATGAGATTTTATTTTAACATAGGTCATATTGGAATAAATATATTAGATTTTATTAAATTAATAATTTATTTAAATATATAATATATATTTAGCAAAATAAAAATTAAACTGAGAATCATAATATACAAGTAACTGACCGTAATTAATTATATCTCTCTCCACTTAATGCTTAGTGACCTCATTATAGTGAGCGGTGTAGTTAGGAACGTTGTATTGGTATACATGGTCTTCGCCTTCATAGAAGATCTCAACATCCTTGAAGAACATGTTGGGCTGCTTGAAGTAAGGCTCGAAGACGGGTCTGTCCAATGGGTAGCCCAGAGGCTTTCCGTCAATGAAGTAGTCCTTTACAGTCTCCTTCTTCTCAGTAGGTGCCTGGTATGGGTAGACCACAACGTACAGCTGGTACGGGAAGCCATCCTTGGTACCCTTAGGCAACATGAGTCTTCTGGGCATGAAGTCGTGCTTCTTCGACATGTCAATAGGGATCTTGCCTTGTTCAACATACTTCAATACTTCATGTGTTGGCAATGAATCCTCTTTGTACACGAAGAAGTCAGTTGAAGCACGTTCGATCTTGTTCTGGCCAGGAGTTAGCTTGTGTACGAACACGTCCAGTTCGACGAAGTACTTCCAGCTCTCTTCGAGGCTGATGGGGTAGCCGTTGGAGTCATATTTAGGACCTAAGAAGAACTTGAATACCGATTCAGATTCGACGTCAGACTTGATGTCAACAGTAACTGTGAAAGGCCTGTGGTTAAGACGTGGTTGACGAACGGTGAAGAAGGGGAAGTTCAGGGATTTGAACTCTTCCTGGGTGTAGTGTACACCGTTGTTTACATTGAAGTCGAAGTATTCGAAGTAGGTCGTCAGTTTGTCTACCTTGACGTCGTTGATCTTAACACCAACGTAGTGAAGAGTATCCTTAGTGTAAGGAGTAACGTACTGTTTGTACTCATACAGGTATCCCAAAATCTTGTTGTATAACTGGTAGAAGACTGGGTCACGCAGAGAAGTCTGGTAGAAGCTGAGAGCCGTTGGCTGGAAGGTGTATCTGAAAGGAAATTAAAAGGCTTACTGATGTAATTGAAA
The DNA here is from genome assembly GCA_018231225.1 of Noctuana stator. Taxonomy (NCBI): domain Eukaryota; kingdom Metazoa; phylum Arthropoda; class Insecta; order Lepidoptera; family Hesperiidae; genus Noctuana; species Noctuana stator. Next base: position 20,630 of record DWQK01000330.1, read on the forward strand.
ATTATCCAATTCCAATATTCGTTGAGACTATTTCATTAAACCTACATATTAATGGTTAATAATAATAATAATAATATAACGTAATAATTCACTAACTTGTCAACGGGTTCAGGGGAGCCGCTAAGAACGTGACGAGCTGTGACTTCATAAGAGTGATGGTACTTCTGCGGGTGAACCTTCAATAGGTCGTAGTTTGCTTGCCAGTAGTCACCAACGAAGTTGATAGACTTAGAGTTACGTAGGTCAACATCCTGGTTGTACTGGAAGATAAATGTCCATATTTTTTATCAAATATCAATTGTAGCAAATAACTATAAAAAATACCGAAAAAAATATTCAACTTACGGCCTTGAAGTGTCCTTTCTCAAGGTATTGGATGAAAGTCTTCTCGTAAGTATCAAGGAACTGCAATTCCATAATGTGCCTCTTGTATGGGATCTGGTAGTCATTTGGCCTCTGAGCGAATGGATAGTAATAAATCATTGGTGGATAGTATCCAGTCTTGATGGGGTACCTCCAAGAGAATTCGGGGATTTCACCCACACCGTTAGAAAGACGCTCAAGGTAATAACGAGCCAGCAGTTGTTGGTAGAAGTAGTAGTATGCCTCTCCACGACGCTCCTTCATTACTGGATATTCATCGCCGTCCATCCAGAATGGGAAGTAGGCGTGGAAGTAGTAGTAGTAAGCGTTCAAGCCAACATCCTCAGTAAAGTACGACAGCTTGAATTCATCGTTGGGGTAAGTAATAGCGTCGGAGTAGTTGGAGTAGAATACGTAGTAGTTATTTTCCTTCACAATACCGTGCTGCAGAGCGTCTTCCTTGTCGAATATTCCACCTTGCATCTTGGCGCGAACAGTCTTGTACCATACCGGCGAGTTGACGAAGAATTGCGGGTAAATTTCATAGGGAGCTGGGAGGACAATACCCTGAGTGTCTGGGCGATGAACGACAGCAATGTAGTAAGCATACAGGAATATGCCTTCGTTGATGTACACCCGAGCGTAGGTAGCGGTCTTGAAGAAGGTCTCAAAGTCTTTGGCGTAGAAGAACAAGTGAAACAGAGCGACAGCTTGCTGCTTCTGCTTCTCGTAGAAGATGGAGAAAGGATAGTTCCTTGGCATGAATCCAAGTTTGTAGAGAGTCAAGAACTCTTCGACTGCCTTCTTGTTCTGTAAGAAAATGAAACATATAATTCTATGCCATGATCAATATATTAAAATTATCTGTATGACATGTCTATGCTGCTGTATGGTTTATGTATGTGCTTGTAGAAGTAGAATTCACTCACCGTGTAGTTGTCGAGGTTAGCTTCGATGCTGTACTCCTTACCAATCTTGTAGTATTCAGCATTGGTGTCTACTTGTGCCGGGCTGAAGAAGAGAGAAAGAACTTTCTTCTGTTTCACTACAAAGTCGGGTTCCACTATAAACAAATAGATTAAATCGTTTAGCAGATTCAAAGGGAACACTTAAAAATATATATTTAGTCTTTAGACATTTTCTACTTGGGACTTAATACTTTCCGTAATATAATATTGCTTGGTTAATACAATGATGAACTAATCAAGATCTCTTATGACGACTGCAGAACACCTGGTTTACTCTATCTCGTTGCGGTAATGAGAATTCGGGGAAGGCCAGACAAAGACATGATGTTATACTGAAGTAATATTAAAATTTCAGGAAATTCAATATTAGAAAAACTTACCAGTCTTGGTTTTG
>DWQK01000331.1:0-22353 GCA_018231225.1 Noctuana stator
AGTACTTAGTTCAATCAGCGGCTTTTTAACTGTTACCGTTAACGAAATAAAAACTTCGAAATTACTAATAAGAATTATTACTAATAAGAAATTAAAATAACTTAAATTAAAATAACTTATTAGTAATAAGAAATAACAGTAATTATTTAAGTAGAATTATACGTATAAAGGAAATGACAAAAATTATTTTCTCTTTCAGTAGAAACTGTTATGCAAATAAATAGCAATCATACTTAACATTAGTTTGTGGAAGCAATTTTACTTCGCTCTAACCAATCATTTGACTGTACGGAAAATTGATGTTAGTTTGTGCATTTTACAATCTGGATATGAAATTATCATCAATTTGATTGTTAACTACTCATAAAATATCATAAATTACATCCAATTTTAGTACAATTTTCCGGTTACATTATACTCATACGGGCCTATAAGTCATCAAATGACATTTAAATTATTTTTATATGCACCATAATTTGAAGCGCTCAATTATCAATTTAGTAACCTTTTTATCTCATCTTTTGTTGAATAAATTTTAATTTTTTTTTTTTTGTAATAGTGTAGATAATCTACTAATGATTTACGCAAAATATCAAAATTAAATAAAGTGGTCAAAAATTCTAACCAATTTTTAGAAACAATTTTATTATCTCATAAAGTTGTAGCCCTAGCCATAGAGAGCGGTGCGGTCTAGACTCGCTAGGTGGAACCAAGTACCAACATTTCCCAATAACTATTGCGCCTGCGCAGCTGTTTCTGATTCATTCATCAACTACCTCATTCCCACGACTTGTCTGTGTTTACGAACATGGTTTTAAATGTATTGTGATGTATTATGACGAATACATGAAAGAAAACTTACTATTGACTGAATATATAAGCTAATGTACCTAATTAGTAATTATTTTTATATAAGTAGTTTAAATAAAAATAATGAAACATATTTGGTTGGCTCGGTAACTGGTGACATACTAATGAAAAATTGACTTAAACACTAAATATGTACTGTTAAAAAAATGTTAATCTTAGCGTTCTGTCGTTAGTACCTTAATACCCTTTAAATAAAATGAACGGAAGGATAATTTTTATATTTCCTTGTACCTAATACCTACCTACACAACAAGTTAGGGTAATAATATAAACTTAGTTCAATTTAAATTACCCATCTCTTTTTCACTATAAAGTTCAAGACACGTTTCGTCGACATATACAGACTTAGCAAAATTTTTCTATTAGTCACGCCGTGTATATAACTTCATTACAACAGAATTTCTGATCCATGACTGCGATTTCTACTCCTAAACTTTCATTTAGGTCAAGGCTAAATGCTACTCAATAGCTCATATAAACATTAAGTACTGTTTACTTGGATATCCTAGCTCTGCGTATTCTAGTGTGTACAAGAGTCATCATTATCATTATCAACAACTCGCTGTCCCATAGCTGGGCAAAGGTACGATGAGACAAATATGAGAAAAGTTTACGCCATATTCCACCACGCTGGCCAAGTGCTTAACATGCCTTTTCAGTTGTTTCTTTATTTAATATCCATAACAAACCCGTTATATAAAAAATAATAGTCAAAATTGGTTTACAAGCGACGGAAATTTCGGTGAATGTAAGCATTAGAAAAAAAGGAAAAAAAAATACATAGGTAGGTACAACTTTTTAATGACGGTAAAAGGATGTGAAGTGAACTCGCAGATAACCAGAAATAAAATCTATTGCGTTAGATTTATATGAAATGAATATTTTACAAAATTAAAATTGTATTCATATTATTATGCATGTATAGAAAATCAATCTAGTAAGTTAAAATCAATTAGCAAAGCTGATTGCCTTCCTCTCAATGCTAATCAAGTGATCCTAACCGAATTAGGGCGAGTATAATCGAGTAGGTTTCGGTCAACCATTTAGGACTCAAGTTGGTTCATTAAAAGCAATGATTATACATGAATAGCGATCTAATAGCTTTTGTATGTTGAGAAATATGAATGTTAACTGAAAGGGACTTCAGTTATTGGAAAATACAATTTAAGTATAAGTATTTGCTTTTTTAATTATATTTATAATTATTACCTATTTTAAAGGAATTTATATTTATTAGACATATTTTTATATAAGTACGTAATTATATTAGTATATGAATTAAACATACGTAAAAAGATTTGTAAATATTTAAACATACAACAATTTTTATTAATACCTACAAACGGCTTAACTCACGTGTAAAAAATCCAATTTAGACTCCGCACAGAAAGCAGAAACTCAAATAATTTGTATATACGAGTAGGAACCTCTTGTCTCATAGGAATAGGAACAAAGGAATCTATGAGCCAGTACAATTTTTATAGGTATATTACCTATAAAAAAATATATGTTTTTAGATATTGATATTCCACAACGAATAGTAAGTATTTCTAATATTAAAAATAATATTCAAGTCAATCCAAAAATTCATTTTGTTACCATTATGCGCTATTATTATCTTTTGAGCTATGAAAGTTTTCAATAACTACATAAGTATAATATAACGAACTAAGAAGCTATCTGAGGGCCTAGTACGAGTTTTAACAGTTTACTGTAAACTAGATATGGTTTCGGTTTGGCCCATACCTATCTCTACTAGCAGCGCCCCTAGCGAAAACATGAAGAACTAAAATTGGACCGTGTTCATTGCTCGTTTTCTCATTGAAACGCAATTTTGTACTGTATGAGGTTGGCAATGCAGGGCGTGATAGTTAGGTCGATCATGTTTTTCGAAACTGTCAAAACTCGTACTAAGCCCCCAGTGCACTATTGTATTTTATTTACACTCTACGTTACAAGTCATAACCTATAAAACCTAAAGAAGATTAATGCCGGCAGAAATCGTCCGACCACGCGATCGGTAATTATTAAGCAATATGTTACGGTCAATGCTTTCGATTGTTGCAACTGTAAAGCAGACATTTTAATCCATTTTCAAAGATACAATACGTGTAGTCGTGTATATTCTTAATTAACCGTCCTTAAGAAAAGAAATATGAATCTATTATAATATTAAATGGTCTGAGTCTATTTTGTTTTGTTTTAAGGAATGCTGTAAATAACATAGTTTAGTTACGCTTTTTTCCCAAGGGATACTTATACTTGGATACTTAATAGGAATTCAGACTAAAACTAAGAAATAATTTATTTCATTTCATGAGCTATTCCAATAAGTATATATTTTTGTTTTTTTTTTTTCATTTCATCATAATTTCCTAATTTATTAAGTAAGTCGTGTTTTAACTGATCCCTGTTCCCTATCTCAACGTTAATTTACTTTTTTACCGTAAACGAATACTTTATGACAGTCATTGTTGACTGACGACTTTACCTCTAACTTTTCTTGTCCATTGAGTATGTTTTAAGTGGTTCAACCTTAAAAAAATTGTTCTTAAAGTTAAATTAATAATCACTCTCATTGTGCTGAAACGTAAATCAGTTTTGTAATTATCGTCAATTATTGTCTTCTTGGTGGCGAAGTTCAAGATCTAATGTAATAATATACTATTATGGATTGTACTATTGTTTTATATTTGACCTATACCTACTACTGAGAAGGGTAGTTAATTTATTATACTAATATTAAATTACGGTATAATGATTAGGATCAATTTTATACTTATATAATAATATAGTATGCACTTCGTAGAGCTGAATGATGTTTGGTAGGCTACAAGCTGAGCTATGCACCATCTTTTAATAAAATAAGTAGCTTATTAGTGAACTAATTAAAGTACATAAAGCATGTTGCTTGGCAAAAGAACAGTCAGACATTTTTTTCTTTTTGAGTATCAATTTATACATAAAAACCAATAGTACCTACTCATATCACTGCTTACATGCTTTATATAATAATCCTTTACAACGTGAACCACCAAAATGAATAAATCGAACAATGTTAGCAGCAATTTATGAGCGATTATCAAAATTCTTCCAACACATGTGAGACCTCGACGCGGACAAGACGTGCCGAAGGAAAACTTCTTAGAAAACTTTGCTAATTAACCACGAAGCAATCAGAGTGCCTCCCGGGATATTTCGCGAACAAATTTCTTGGTCAATAATATATAAGTTAAGAAATTCTATGCGAACAGATTTGGTACTACTGCGAGTGTGTTCTTATTATAGAAAGGCAAAATATCCTTTACATTTTTTTACTTACTCCTAGTGTCTGCTGCTAAAGTGGGCATTAAGTAGCGGCCATCCATCTACAGCTTAATATTTTGAGGATATGATTTGATGTAAGGACCAATTAAATGCAAAAGTGACATGGAATATAAAATTAAATGAACAGTTGCACATGTAATAGCGAGTGTTTAGTAACCATAATAAGTTCAGAATGTTGAAAAATATAGCATAAAATTTACAAAACAAATTTCAAAATCTTTAATATGATCGAAAAAGTAACAAAGGAAATAATGCAAACATCTACGAACTTTTAATTAATAAATATGTCTAAGAAATCAAAAGCAAAAACACATATTACTATGTGTAAACATAACGTAATAAGGGCGAGGCGCATTGAATGAAAACCTTTTACGGAACTTTATTAATTAACCACGAATCAATCAAAGTTTCTCTAGCTAGAGGTTTTTTGTTAAATAAATTGGCTGGTCACAAAATTCATTATCTTGGATGTATGTACTCTAAGCTCAGATTTAACACAACTAGGAGTGATCATGTGATAATATTAATATAAATAAATTAGCATTTGATGCGACCTTATAAACTTCCTAGAAAACTTTATTAATTAACCGCGAAGTCCTCGGACTGTCTCCGATGATTATTTCAGAACAAATAATGGTGAACAATAAGTTATTGTGAGTTTAATAAACTGATAAAAGATTAGCTATAAACATTCTAATAATAAAACGTCAACAATCAGTAAAGGAGATAAAAAATTGATCGGATGTTATATTGGCTAATAAATACCGGTACAAAATAAATAACTTTCAATTCACTTTTAGACAGCATAGATATTTAAAAATATGACGTCTTTAACAGAATTTTTTTAAAAATAAACAGTTAATATCAAACCTAACCTTTATTTATATATCTTAATCTTTAATTCTTATTAATAATTTTAATTTGATGCGCGTCAAACGGTAAATTTCCTTGAAAACTTTCCTAATTACCTACGACGAGATTATAGCCATCCAGGGAAAGTCCAGTTGGTTAATAAATAAGCGATTTGCGATCCTAAGTAAATAAACAGTCGTAATAACTCACTTTGAGGTTAGATTTCAAAATTTAATTCGATTTACCTTTACCAAAGTTGTGTAATTTGGAATCATCAAAGAAAATTTATTCTCGAAGTCTCATGTACAAGTTACTGTAATAAATTTTTTGTTGTTCCTAATAATTTTTCTTATGAAATTAAATAAATATAGGTATTGGCTTTAAGTTCGCGTGCATCCAAAACGAAATAGCCGTTTGTTAAACATGACTTCTTACACATCAACTGGCCGTTATGATATCATTAACAATCTGTGACACCGTTTCGTGCAGTGCTTGTATTGTTGTGAAACATGTACCTAGCATATTGTTGAATTACATGTAATTGTGTTGTCAGTCACGTTATTTGTTACTAATTCACTAAATCAAATACATACATATTACGTAAATGCCTACCTACTCGTTTATGTTTAAATTAAAATAATAAAAAGTAAAAACTGTTTTAAAGTATGTCTGCTATTTATTCAATTTAATTAAATTCTATACTTTATTTATCAATAAGAACTTATACCTAGTTGCTATTAGGTTTACCATATATTTCAGTGCGCTTATCTCGTACTAACTATTAAATTAAAATTAAAAAAAAATATAAGATATTCTACACTATATTATGTAATAATTTAATAAAATAAGTAATTATCCAATTTTCGTCCTGCATGTTTATCAAAAACTCACGAATATCTTTCAGAAACAACCTTCAACAACCTATTCAATAGTACATTTACAAAGGACACTAATATAAAAAGGCTTTTTATGTAGCCATCTACATATGCGGGTATTGGGGAGGGTAATCACTGTCTATTTATGTTTGAAACAATCAAGCTGGTACTAACGTATATTATAACTGGTATAACTGGTAAAACGTACTCTATGTAATAAAATATCGATTAACATGACTAACTTATTATAGATTTGGAGCCTTTTCTGCGTCTGTTTAATTATTAGTGAAATTACTTGGGTATGGTAACTATGTCATAACAGATCAAGAAGCATTGCTAAGCTGTAATCAATATTTCTATCAGAAATATATGTTCGTGAATATAATAATATAATATATCAGTATTTATATATTAGTATAAATTGTACGTCGATAAAGAACAGGTATAAAATTAATATCTATTTTTATACATTTCCAGCGGACTTTATTCATCCCTGCAACAATACGGAGTCAGCTTGTCTAGTCAAGGCGACACAAGATGCAATACCAGAGTTCTCGAAAGGTCTGCCCCATCTTGGGGTGCCATCGCTGGATCCGTTTATCATCGAGGAGCTGCCAATCCAACTTCCTGGGGTCAAAGTAACATTCCTGGACGGCAGGGCCACTGGGCTGAGGAAGTGTCAAGTGCTGAATGTAGAGTATGTAATATTTAAATTTAATAACAAACGCGTATGAACAACACTCGATAAGCGGACATAGTTTATATAAATTAACACCCAAACTCAAGTTACTATAAATATTGATCCCTTATTTTACTATTAGTGGGTAGGTGCGGGTTTTATTAGACTTTCAGGTCATGAATAATTGTATAGTATACGAGTATAGGCACCTACTCGTACATTTACGCATTACTACACCTGAGAATTAAAATGATTGCCTCAAATCTTTACGTGACGATAACCTAATAACATAAATAAGCTAAATCTTCATTTCAAATAACATTCAGATTTGAGGAAAAATTATGCAAATGGAACTTAATATCTTATTGCATACTTTTTTTGGCTAATAGGATTTACCTATAGGCATAGATAATAGGAAATTACATTAGAAATGCGTAAAAAAAATACCTACTACTTATAACCGATACTGTCCACTAAATCCATCTTCATTCGTATCTTCAATTTTACTGAATTCGACTAAGTTTCAGATTTCCCATGAGTTTTTCCAGACTCAACCTGATTTATAACTTAAGAATACTTCACGGCATCGTACGTAACAAAGTTAGTTCGAAATGGATGGTATCAACTGCCCTTATTTGGTTACCCTTTACTTGTTTTAAGAGAATTAAATGTAGTGATATTGTATAACAATAAAATTAGTGACACATTAAGAAATTGGTATATATGTAAGTAGGAAAGTTTAATTAGGGATTTGTCTTGCCACATAGCATACTTACGTCTTTATAAGGACGTTTAAATTATTCAGTCCTTGAAACTGCACCTTGGTATAGCCTGTTTTTAAATTACACATGTACATAAATTAAATAATTAAAGTAATTTCATTAAAAAAAACACTTAAATAAATCCACCTCCAAGATTAATAATAAATAATGTAAATTTCTCATCTTCATTTTCAGAGCCTACTTGGAAAAGAACATCTTCATATTGGAAGTGCGATGCAATATCACGATAAAAGGCAAATACACTGCAGTCGGGCGTCTGCTGCTATTCCCAATAAATGGGGAAGGGGACTCGAAGATTAAAATAGGTACCTACGGATTTAATATGATATCTATATATTTAAAATGCTTTGTCCTGAGTAACTGACAGAGCAACGCACATTCTAAACCGCCGATCATAGAGACCTGAAACTTGGAGGGTGGTAGGCCTCCAATAAGAAAGGATTTTCCGAAATTCTGCCCCTAAGAGGATGAAAAACCGGGACAAACTTTGAAATCAACGCGGACGAAGTAGGATAATAAAACTTTCCTATATTTCCCTAATATTCCATAGCAATGGAATGATTTTGACGTCATTACTTTATTGTATTGTACTTGATCAACAATATTCTGACATTTTGATAGAACTTGCTAAATATTTTCTCTTACAGTTAATTCAATCATAAAACTGAATATAAAGACGAGATATTTCAAGGACTCAGAAGGCAGAGATCACTTCGGAATCAAAAATTATAGATACACCTTCGACTATGGCGAAAGAGTTCATTACAGTATTAGTAACCTTTTCAAAGGAAACCCAGAGCTGAGTAAGTGTTTTTATATTTTCAAAGTATGATAACAGATTAAATCATACTTCTGTGGTCAATACGACGCAATAAATCTTTTTTTGTGTTCGGTTCCCACACGAAAAAGAGATATTTCGTTTACGTTAATAACAATACAATAAATTATAACGCATTTGACATTATTAGTGAAGTAATAATAACAAACTTGGGAATAAGTAATACGGCGCCTAAGACCGAAGAAATGATTAATTTATTTGACTTTCATTAAGTCTAAATACCTTACAGTTAATAAATAAATATATTTACGTATTTAACACCAATTGTATTAATATTAAATTGTATAGAATCTTACAGATAATTAAATGTAACACAACACACATTAATAATTGTTGGCCTATTCATTTTAAAAGAAAATAAATGACGTTTACAACACACAAAATGCTTTTGCAGACAAATTCACTGAATCACTTTACAACAATTGGTACCTACACGATACGCGACACAGCTATTAGGCAGTGAAAATCAGAAGAAACGGAACTGTTCTCAAAACTTTGATGCAGATGGCGCCAATGCATATTGGCGCTAAATTATATTTTAACGATTACTTCATTTTTATTCAAATTTTCTTTGGACGTTTTCCAGGTAACACGGTGTTACAATTTCTTAACGAAAATTGGCGAATTGTAACTGAAGAATTCGGGCAACCGGTAGTCGATTACGCCATGAACGTGACTATAGAAACTGCTAAGAAGTTCTTCGACGCAGTGCCTTACGACGAACTGCTTTACGTGCCCATACCCGAATATTGATTATATTGTATGTTACCGTACCTATATATCTCCTAAGGTTTAAATAATTAATATTATTACAATATAACTGTACAATCCACCTTGTTAGATAGGCGGGAGTACCCCATTGACTTACGTATTGTGATTTGTAAACAAAGAACTAGTGTTATTTATTGTAAGGTGTATTTGTTTACAGTTTCTTATAGGTAATTTTATGTTTAGATGTCGGCTTTCTCCCGGTAGCTTAATTTGCCTACCTTTCTACCAATATTTTATTAAAATAAAAAAAATTACAACAATTTGAGACATAAATAGAAAATTTTGCCATTTATTTTCAACAGGCGTAAACTTATATTCTGAATTGAACTATACCATTAACCAATATAATTGTTATTTCTTACCAAATGTTATACTATAATTTAGTTATGATTTGATTTTAAACCAGTTATGTAAAATAAGTAGAATAGGTAAAATAAAATTTTAACATTTTATCTCTCTTCGTAATTGTTAAATTACATTTTGTTTTAAATAAAAAAAAGTATTATAATTTCAGTTATCTTTTACAAGTGATTTATATCTTAATACATATAAGTTTTTATTGTTTGTTAAAGATAGAAGAGAAATTAATCTTAATTTAATGTACATTCTGAAAGTTTAATAATAAAGTTGTGTTTGTCTCTTTATTTTATATCTATAATTTATATTAAAAATTGAAAAATCAGACGTGGTTCCTCTATAGGAACGCACGCCTAAAAGTGTAATGTTTAATTCTTTAGAGCCAATAGATGATGACTAACGAAAAAGGCCCTAAGCATACTGTTCTAATGCGGGGTGGCGGACGTAGGGGTTCGATCTCGTAAGCGAGTATATAGGTATATATAAGCAGCTAATCACACGACAGTTATTTTCTCAAACTTTGATAAGGTTTAGAGCGAACTAAAATATGATAATATTGACTTAAACTGAATTGGTGCCGACGACTTTTGGTGCCCTCCGAAGTACTAAAGAACCTATGAGACTCCTTTTATCTTAAAATATCAAACAGGCATGCCAGCCGCCTGATATTGTAGTCACTGCGTCAAATATAAGGCGCAGTCTTATAATGTAGTAGGTACGTGAATGCATAGTGATACATTCACGTTATAATATGGTTCTCTCCACGGAGTAGGTGCTAAGAATGGGGCGGCAGAAACACGTTACAAATATTTGCTGTTGCTCCATTGAGTAGTGAAAAATATAACAAATTTTCTTTTGAAGTAATTGGAAGAACGTAATACATGGAAAAAATTATGTTATAAGAAGTAATGCTCGAAAGAACTGTGTATCAAGTTAGATCGAATTATTATGCTTAATTCGTATGCTTTTTTGTTGCAAGTTTTTGTTTTTTAATTAGGTCTGAGGCTACGGCTGTAAAAAAATACACAAAGTAAGGTTTATACTTCTTTTTTTGTTAGGTTTAGGTTGTGTTTTTTTTTTGTTATTTACTTAAATCATACTCGTAAAAATATTTACCTCGCTGCGATGCTATTAAAGTGGCCTTGAAAAACTGGTAATAACAATTTTTTTATTTGCAAAACACGATATTTTTGATAGATGCATTTAGATAGTAGATAAAAATAAGCCGAATTAAATTTATTTTAATTACAAATTTCATTTCTGATTTCCTTAATTGCAGAATTATAATTTTTTTAAAGACACTTAAATTCTAGAACACGCAGTTCTGGAAAAGTAGGTACTTAATGAGTTATGGAGTCACAAAAGTGAAAAAGTGTCACAAAAACTAAATAGTTAGCTTATCATAAGGTCATCTTATCATACTCGAGGTGACCTGAATTATAGGTATATTCTAATCAAACACAACGTCCCTCCTAACACCTACTTACATGTAAAATGAAGCGATATCCTTCGATATGTCGGCCCGAAATCTGACTTCTGCCTTCAGACCCTTGCAGTAATTGTGTTGTTTTAGGATAGTGCGAAGTTGCCACTTCCTGCCTTATCCTTAGTTAATTGTTTAAAGCTTTCACGCAGAAATACAATGCGAAGTGGCACTTACATTTACTTGTCATTTATTAAACTCGTCGGAGTCCTTACAAAAACCTGAATAGAGTAGGTACCACGTTTCAGCAAATAATAATATATTTAGGATTTAAAAAAATTATATGAATTCAGTGACATGTTAGTACATGTTGTCAAACTATTGTTGTTTAATTTAATTTAATGTATTTGTAACAAAATATTATATTGTACATAAATATATTTTATCATCTTGCTCTCCCTGAACTTTAACAATATCAAATGTTAGAGTCATCCGTACCGTATGTATGGTGCTTAAGAGGGGGTACAAAGATAAATCACCAATTTAAGATTTAATTTTTGCAGAGGTAATATAAAACATTTATTATAATAGCAATCTAAAAAAACATAAATAATACATGACAATATTAAGGTCAAGAATCTATGTTGAGCAGAGACATACAAATATAATATTTTGCATATAAACAAATCAAGAATACTCGTCAATTTATTTTTTCTGTATTCGATATATTTTCAATAGATTGAATGTAGCCAAATGTTTCAAATTTACATTATAAAGCGACTCAATTAGCGATTTAATATAAATATTTATATTTCACTAGCAATATGTAGTTGGCACTTAATCGTAATCTACGAATTTATTCGTAGCGTTTACTACAAAAGATATTATGTGCCTTTGTCTGTCTCGCGCCTAAGACGCAATTTTGGCTATATTTTCCACATAATTAAAATAGATTATCATACAGGATATTAATAAAGACAATTGAATAAGACTGCGACAATGCCATCATAGACCGAAATTTATTTGATAAATAGATAGTACGAACAAAAAATAAGGATTTTATGTCAGCAAAAAAACAGCGTCAACTATTATGGTGTGTTGCTATTGAAAAGATGAGATTTTTTGCCTGAAGACAGTGATATATAGACTAACTCCTATTAAAAGATAAACTTAAGTCAAACAACAATAAAAATAAAAGGAAGTAATATCTCAAGTGGCGTTTTTATATCGTACAAAGTATATCAGTAAGAAATATTCTTAACATTTTTATTACATTGTCGAACATTCGAGAATTACTTGCAGTAAAAATGTTATTAATAAAAGATAGAATCCGCGGATAGGCAGCCATCAACTAAATCTAGAGATGTTAGTAGACGACGAACACATTTGGTACGCAAGGTTCTTGAAATGAAAATTACTTGCTGGTACGCTTCTATGTAAACCAAATATGTATGTATTTTGAAACATGCATTTTAATCAATCAGAAAAAAGAAAGAGGTAATAATAATAAACTTAAATTTATTTTTAGTCATTTTACATTTCTTGCTCTGTAATTTTACCTTAGTCTATAACCATAATAATAATATTTTATAAGTCATATTAATGTTTTTAAATCTTAAGCTGAAAATGGTATTTATATATGCCAACCTAATTTTTAGTGTTTAATTATCACTTAGAGTGTACATCACATGAACATGATAAGGTCATCCTCAAGAGATGGCAATTAATTTACACCATAAATTGTCAAGCTGCCTTATCAGGTAAGTTTCATATTCCTAGATTTGCTTAAAGATGAGCATGTCATACGGTCTACTAACAACTATCATATTTCGAGAAGTTGGAACAATTTTTTTTGGTACGTTCGGTAAGAGTACCAGAAAATTAAACGAATAACATTCCTAATTTCATGCAACTGAGGTCCAATAGCGACCGGTTCACAATGTCATGTTGAAGGTCCGATAAAGTCTATACATTTGGACGATATAAAGCAGTTATTTGCTCCGCGGACGCAGTGCTGAATCTACTAATAATTGTTGCTCTTAAATTTTCATTTATTGGTACAAAAAAAAATGTTTTTGCAAGTGGCGCGAACCAGTATACTATTGTGTCTAGTTCTAAGTTTTGTCGATGTCGGAAATGCGAAATTGGCGCGTAAGTGTTGTGTTATATTATTCTATTTTATATTACTTTTAGCATTACCATAAGCCATGTAAATATAATTACCGAATCTGATACGACAACAAAATATAAAATTTACCTATATAAAATTTCAAATAGTCTCCGATGCGGATACATCATATCAGTAACCTTTATATGCTTCATATAGTGGTAATTTAATTACTACAAAAGAAAAAGTACATTTTAACTACAACACCTTTGAGTATATTTAATTGTATATGTGTGGTGTAGTGGTTCCATGCCAGTCTATCATTAGAAGGGTCCCGGGTTCGATCCCCGGCGAGGCAGAAATTTGAATGATGAATTTAGATTTCTGTAACCGGTCTGGGTGTTTGAGTATTTGTCTTTGTATGTGTCCATGGCGCCCATGACACAGGGAATCCTAGTGTGGGGCTGTGAGTGTAAAGCGTTATATAGTTATAATAATTCATTATTTAAGAAGCTAACCAACGAATCTCCAGCGGACTTGAAAATGGACAGAAGATGTGAATAAAAACAATGTTATTACTATTAACAGTACAAATTAAAGCTTAAAGGAATAAACCATTAATATATCGTAAAAAATTTAATAATTTCATTATAATAATATACTGTATTCTCGTACCGATTAAGCTTTTATTGGAAATTGACTTTATTAACTTTTTAACTTGGCTTTAAAAAAGCGTTGGTTTTAGAGAACATAGGTTTAAGTCTGCCATGAAATATGGGAAAATAAAAGATACTTAATACATTAATTATAGGTATCTTGCTGGGCTCGACAAATTAACTACTTTCTACAACAATTTAATAATATGATATCGCTTCTGTGATAAATTGCGTCTCTTTTTATTATTTCGGCCTTATTTACTTAGTTCCTATTAACATTTTACAATATATTTCATACTTAGGACATAAATGAAATATTCGCCATGTAATATATTGTAGTGATAGTCTATGATATGATAGTCTATCTATGTCTTTTTTATCTGTTTCATTTTTTTAAGCATTCGGTTTGTTGAATTAATGAATAATTTCTTCCACTGTAAAGCGAGTGATAATTATTTTGATAATGACACAATAAACATTAATATAATACATAAACAAAATAATTAATATTATATGGATTATACATTTTTGCAAACAAAAATAAAAACAAGTAGAAAAATTATGTAGGATGCCTTTGAAAATGTAAGCAAAAACATTCCGGAGTCGCCAAATAGATAAAATGTTTTCTAAAGTTTGTTTAACAGTTTAGAGCGGCGCGAGATGTTTTAACATTACACACAATATATTTATGTTGTTTGCACAAAATATTTATATTGTTTATGAAATCAATTAGTATAACGAATTCTTACATTACATACCAGGAAAAACGTTTAAAGAAACAAACGAAACGTCATCGCCATAAAAAAGTAACAAAACTTGCTGTTCAACTTAAACTTAATAAAAGAACGCAAGATTTTTGTATACTAATTATGATTTATGTATGTTGTTTTTATACCTACTAATTATTTATGTATGTTAAGAATTTTTAGCATTATTGATTCGTAATAAACTTAATTTAATTTTAACATTAATCTACATAGTAGGAAGGGACATTCAAAAAAATATTCAGATAATTAATTAAATTCATCTATCACTATTAAAATTCCATTAAGAAATTTCCTAATTCATTCACAATCACGTAAACACAATCAAGAACGTGCATCGCTTGTCTATTGAATTAAACTCACCATGACCTACTTTGTTCTGTTAATGATTAGTCTTAAATGATAACTACTAGAAAATAAGTCAATTAGAAAGAAAGACCGGACGACCTCGTAATAGCTTTCATAATTTTTATTAATAACTTGAGAATGGTGTAACTTAAGTGATTTCCAGTGCTCGGTGACAAATCTGTTCATCAAATCTCATTTCAAACTTTCATTAAATACCAAAAATAAGTAAATTGGTTGGATAGAATGGCTGGACGTATTTATATTATACTAGCTGAGCCACGCGGTTTCACCCGCGTTAAGAATTGTAACGTAATGCTTGATAGCCTACAACCTTCCTCATGAATGTAGCTACGAGTATCATATACAAACAGCATTTTTCAAATCCGACTTGCAGTTTTGGAGATTAGCGCGTTCAAAGATAGATTTCATATTATGTTTTGATATAAAGATCGCAGCAGAACTTAAGAAGGTTATTGATGTACTCTCTACTACGATACTGTTATGGAAAAATTAAGTGTTCGTTAGTCATACAAGTAAATGAATAGAAAGAAAAAATACATACTGTATAAGTTATCGATGTAGATAAATTTGCATTTTACTATTACTTTCCAAAGTATTACTATTTTTCGTCATAGCAATTTTTTTATATTATTATTGCAATATCCACATCGCAGAGCTATGCGCCAGTCCAGTGTAATGATTAGTTATTACATTGCAATTATACGTGGGTTCAGGGACATTCGGGCAATACAATTGAAATAATTGTCTAAAGAGCAAAGTGCACGCAGTTTTAATGTAATAGTTGCAAATGTAGGACTTGGTATAAAAGTCACGTATAAAATTCTAAAATTTCGCGATATTTAATGTCTATATTATGTTAAGTTTAACTAACAAATTTAATGAAATTCAAATTTGGCGTAGAAACTGCTTTATTTGCAAAGATAATTTCACTAATATTGTATAAATCCTAATATCTATACCTATAAGTCAAACAAGATGTGATTGACTTATATAGATATTACATATATGATTGCTTGAACAATATTATATTGCCTCACTTCAGTGTGATAAATCAATATTTATTTTCATTTCATATCAAAAATAGCATACCTACAAATGTTAATTAATTCCAGTAATATTTAGTTTCATTGACCTAAAGATATTTGCAACAATGCCAAGATAGTCTTCGTCTGTCGAATGCGTCCATCGGATTCATTGTGATGCTTATATGGATCACGTCAAATGTAGTTCCATATTAAATGATGACTGCTATACATTGTCAAAGTACAGTGTGCTAAATAGTGAACAAGCTGCGATACGAAGACAAATCGTTTATGGGACCTGTGGATACGTATGCCAAAATGTTCATAGGTACATTTATTAGCTATCATAATATCAACAGCTGACATTTATTTTTTAACAAATAATTTTAAGATGCTATCTCTATTAAACTTAATCTGATATTTAATGAAGCTGTACGACACTAATATCAATATACTTAAATAACCATTTAAGAATATAACGTAAATTAATTAAGACTATTACCAGCCTGTTACTTTAAAAAATATTATAAAATTATTCAAATAGTTACACTCAACACATTGTTGAGTGTAACTATTTGAATACGTTTACACTTAAATGTATTCCATCTGATTACACTTTTCAATTAGTCAATAGAGATAATACAAAACGTAATAAAATTATTCCCCACAAAAGTCTATGTAATCACCGCATTTATTTGGATTGTAAAGTATGTGTTTACCGTTTGTTAATTAATGTCAGGTAACGTTATGAATTGGGAATCATATTAAATTATTTTAACAAAATTTTAACAAAATTTAGTACCCGTCTACTAGAGTGTCCCATCAATTTGACAATAATTCGTAACTTTTCGTATAAAAATTATCGCTCTTCTCAAATATTTATTCTTAAAGATCTAAGATCCACGTGTATACAATTCGCGACTTAAATTATTTTTTATTCACGACTTAAATTAACATAACATTGTAAAGTCATTAACACCTACTTCTATACAATATTTGCGAAGATTTTATCACCATAGTCAATCACGTACGAAGTACGCGTGAAAAGAAATAAAAACAATGTTTTATATTCCTCGTTAAACCCTCTGACCTCAGGTAGTAATGAGGTATGCATCATTAAACATAGCATTGACATGTTTTCTTGTACCAGGAGTACCTATTATATTATTACTTTTGTCAGTGATTCTGTCGATGCACCATAATATTAATTTAATACATAATATGTTTTATAAATAAAGTAATCACGTTAGTAATATATTATACCTATAAACATAAAGTATATTAAAGTTACTCATTAATGTTACAATTTTGCGGTAGCTAGTAATAGATTTATGATTAAAATAAAAATTATTTGAAAAGTGTAATGTATGTACCTAATATCTGAAAATATATTATTATTTCTCCGTTCGATCTATATTGTTTTGTATTTCAAGCATATACCGATTAATATTCCTATGCTGGTCAAAGACCTTACTAATACGTGAGAGAGTTGCATAGCGTAACCTATTATTGCTACTCGCAATGCGTTTTGCTCTCTCACGTTACTTTAACTATCAGATTTATATACAGTTTAATGATGATTATTCAAAATTATGATTGATATAAGAATGTTGAAACAAAATTGAAAGAATCATGGCCAAATCCATATGCAAATTTGTGTTGAAAGTAAAAAAAATCAGATAAATTCAGTTGTAGACGCTAGATCATCCTTGATAATTTGAAATTATAAGTTCTGTTATACAAGTTCTTTTGATACTTTCAGCTGACTTCATCCACCCCTGTAATGCGACCACCAGAGAATGTCTAGTCAAATCCACACAGGAGGCAATCCCAGGGTTTGTAAAAGGCATACCCAATCTAGGCGTTCCATCATTGGACCCTTTTATCATTGAAAAGCTATCAATACCCCTTAGTGGACTCAAAATTACATTCTACCAAGGAAAAGTATCTGGCTTTAGAAACTGCATCGTTGACAATGTCATGTAAGTAATTAATTAACTTTTACTTATACCTTTTTTAAAATTACTTTGAAGTTACTTTCGTTTGTGATTTTGAAGTCAATATTTTTCTATGGATCACTCGATATCTTCACACCGTAATTACCTATGACAACAGCTAACAGTCTTGTTTTGCATTGTAACCTCAAAAATATAAAAATTTAATGGCATTAATGCCAAGCGCAAACTTTCTTTATTTGAACTTTTGCCCCGCTCGGAATCGAACACGCATTATAATTATTATTCGATATATTGAAAGTCATTTCTAACCAATAACTGCAACAATTTGAGCAGCCGACATTTTAGACATTATTCGCCGGCTTTTTAAATCAACTAGGTGTCAAAATTTTACTTGAGAATAGCAATGTCAAACAGCGAATTTCCGTTTCTGAAACGCTACGTTTCAGAAACTCAAATTAGTTCCATAGAGCTGTTAACTACGTGTACGTGTACGTGTTGGCTGAATAAATTTTGACAAGTCTTTCAAAAACCGACAATGCCTATCTAACGACTAGAAGTTAGTTTCGACGGGGAAGTAGGGCAATCAGTTCCTGTTATTACTAACTTAGTAGTATCTTATAAGCCTTGTCAAAGACCTTCAGCCGAAAATATCTGATATAATTACATCGGTCATCAACCGTATCTCCATCAAGCAGCACAAAGTGGTAATATTTTTTAGTAAAAACAGTTGTTAAGATATGCGATCTCATCAGGATATTGCGATATGCGGTTTATCGTCTGAGACAGGGATAGATAGATGCTATACATACAAGGTAAGTTGTGCAGTGTAGTGTGTCTTCAGTTTTAATTAATTAAGACGTAAGGTTTCTATGATCTTGCTCGACTACAAATTATAGCTTGGAAACTTGCTGGTTTTATTTCATTGCATCCAATAATTAAGGCTATAACCGTAATTGGTCAACAAAACTTAAGCAAACAATCCTTACTCATACAGAATAGATACTTTAATCCTTTAAAATACCCACATGTTTATTTCTGATGAGTCAATATCTCAATCCGGGAATCACAAACTTTTGTATCCAACATCTCAAAAAAAGTATAATATGTAACGGTGATAATTCTTAACTTTATCACATTCAGAATCTAGTTACTATGTCATTATTGATATCTTTTCGTTCAACTTGTTTATTTCATTTTCCATTTACTGTCAACGGTGACCTGAACCTTGTATGAACGGGTTGATGTCGTAACTGTCATCAACAATGTTATTTTTATAACTCTTCTTTCCTTGATGACGACTTGGAAACAACGCGCTATTAAATCTGAAGTATCCGAGTACATAACACGGCCTCGAACTTGAGACCCATGATTGTATAATTGTATGTAATTAAAATAATAAAATGTAAGTATTGAATGAAGGTCACTTAGTGGTACAAAATTGGTAAGTCCCTGCTAACCTTGACTGCTTTGGGCAATGTAATAGTTGGTTAATACGGAGTAAATTCGTATAAGACAATAGAACTGCTTGCGACCTCTAGTCTAGAGAGAGAACAAAAATGGATAAAAGAAAAGCTTCGCGTCGCGTTGGTAGGCAACATACAAGGCTAGGACCCTTCTCACCCACGCTCCGTCTGCGCCGCTGTAGGTACTAAGTACCCTTACGCCTGCATCCCATTGATAAATACCCCTGACCCCGTACGGCGTTTGGAGATGCATGATATACGATATTGATATGAGATAATTAATAGGTACGCGATAATGTAGACACCACGTAATAACTAAATGGAAAGCAATAATACAAGTGTAAGGAGAATATTATAAGAACATTAATAAATTATTTCTTAGCCATTCTCCACTGAGAATGGCTAAGGAATAACGGTTGGTAGTGCTATGACTTTACACTGTAAAGCCATAGCACTACCAACCATTTCAGGACCTGATAATACGTCATGGACGTAATGAACGGAAATCGTAACGTAACGGATGATCGTAATCGAATTCCGATAAAATTTTTCTACTATCATTAGTCCGTAAGCAGTGCTGCCCTATTGGTTAAGAATTTCGACCCTTAGCTCATTTCGGTGGGTCAGGGATTGAATCGAGACAGGAATCAAAAATAAATTCTTAAAGTCTGCAAATAGTTATCTTATAATAATAATTGACTAGGTACCAAAATAACCAGTTCGAGGCAGTTCGTATTATAAACAAAAACAAAAATATTTAAATGTTACGCAACAAACCTGACCGAATGTAGGTCGCATAAATTTCTTTTAGCAAGCACATTTATTAATACATTCTTATGGTTTACGTTTGGTATTTTAAGATCATTTTATTACCATATTAATTTTAAGCGATCGGTGAGTTATCTAGAACTTTCTTACAATAATACAGATATGCAGATTCAAGTTTAAATTACAGTTACCGAGAACCTCTCTCAGCTAGATTTGCTTGTTTAACGCAACTTAACACTGCGAATAATGGTGAGAAACTGTAAAATGTGAAGTAAAAAATGTAAAATATTGTTATTCAACAACATTTTCCCAACCAGCGTTTGCGCTTACCTGAAACCGGGTAGGTACTTTTACAATATTATGAATAGTAATCCACCAATCCGCATTGTAGCAGCGTGGTGGAGTATGCTCCAGGCCTTCCCCGGTTGTGGGAAGAAACCCGTGCCCAGCAGTGGGACATAAAAAGGGTTGAAGCCATGGATAGTAATAGAAAATAACCTATGAGACACTTAGAGCATTCATACAATAAAATAATCTGTCTTACCGGACATGAGAAAAAAATTTTATATTGAT
The DNA here is from genome assembly GCA_018231225.1 of Noctuana stator. Classification (NCBI taxonomy): domain Eukaryota; kingdom Metazoa; phylum Arthropoda; class Insecta; order Lepidoptera; family Hesperiidae; genus Noctuana; species Noctuana stator. The sequence continues at coordinate 20,455 of DWQK01000331.1, forward strand.
ATTTTATGTTTCTTATTATTATTAATATTTTTTTACAGATAAAACAAAATTTGTTTTTTAAGCAATAATTATTATTTATTTTTTTAATTCATTTAATATTGTATACACACAGATGAAACATAATATTTCGGTATTATGAAAAAAACATACTAAAGTAGAATAAGGGCACGAGGATATTTTTTAATACTGTCTATCCCATGTTGGGATCTCTTCCAGCAGATTCGAAAAAGGAGAATATATTATACAAAATACAAAACCTACATATTGTCTTTTAAAAAGACTTTTACACAAAATGTCTGTTCGCGTGGTGATGAAAGTAAAACAATATCAAAGTTGATTTTACATAAATTTCCTTGAGACTCCGTCTGTCAAGGCTGCAACCATGAAAGTTTAAGGTTATTCACTCTATACTAGTTTGTACGCTGTTTAATTAAGAATACCTTTAATACACACATTTGATTAGCAATCGTCACTATTTTTCACTGCTGCCTCTCTTTCCTGTATCGAGAAGCGTTTTATTGTTTTATTTTTAGACTGATATAATGGGCATTATATATTATGTACCACATGGTAGGTCCTACCAACCTAAAGATATATGTCTCCTATAAACACTCGCAATAGCAAACAACAATCTTCTTAAATGATGTTTTGGATTGACGAAGATTTGAATGGGCGTCCCGAACCGCACTAATGGGGAGGTTGTGAAAGCGAATTCCACTCGCGATGAAAATTTTGGAATTCAATATTAAAGTAAAAGAAATAACGAAAAATAAAACCGACATAAAGCTAAAATGTACGAAACATTTTGTAATTAAAGAGAATCCTAGATTTGCTTTTTTAAATTTGTACCGTATTTGGGTTGTTAAAAACGGGAGCACAAAATCCATAGCAAACGTTTGTAGTCGGTAGGTACTTATGTAACACGTAATTACATCTTATTTGTTTTAACTTTTTAAGGTACTTTCAACTTTAGTGATTCTGGATTTCCATAACGTAATAAAAGTTGTCAGTTGTATGAGCGTTATATTGAAGTTATCATATCTAACATACCTACTACAAATTTAATTCCTATGTAATATCAAGCAATCATTATAAGAATAAAACGTAGGTATTCAGTAATTATTCTTATAACACGTTTACAACTATTTTCACTTCTTTAATCTGTTTTTTATTATGCTTGATATCTCAATATGTCAATTAATATTTTTATCAAAGTACCTACCAGTTATACCCAGATAAGTAAAATATTAAAATTTAACGTTACTCATTTAAATTTTACAGACGTTGTTTAGTTAATACGGAAGTCGTTTAGTAAATTGTTAATGTGAAGTTTAAATGTTCAATAAATTTTTGATCCATCAGTACGATAAATACAAGCGGACCACCATAATTATAAACTAAACGGCAAGCCTTCGCCTAAGCAAAGCGTATACCTATAAGTAAATGACTTTTAATTATGCAAAAAATTAAATCGAATTATTGGTACCTTTATAAAGCCTTTTAATTATATATCTCATTTAAATGCTAAAGTAACAAACCTGAAAAATTGATTAATGCTGCTTACATACTTAGGCTAGGGCTTGACTTACCCTAAGCTAAATTTTATGTTTGTTAATCATAAAATATGGCCTAGCTCGCACGACGAGTGCCGCCTATTACAATTCTTATTTCTTTTTACAGTTCAGAGCTAGAAAAGCGTCACTTTGTATTAGAATTTCACTGCAATCTGACTATCAAAGGACAGTACGATGCCGTCGGAAGAATTCTGCTGTTCCCCATTAATGGAGAGGGCGACGCTAAAATAAAATTGAGTAAGTTATAAAGAGAAGCGCGCATAGCCCCGCTGGTAGTGTGAATCGCAAGCGATCACATTGTTAAGCAACGTCGGGCGCGGCCGGT
>DWQK01000332.1:0-22328 GCA_018231225.1 Noctuana stator
AATATTTAACGGCATAAAATAAGACTCATGCTCATCACGTAAAAACATTTGAGTAGGGCAAAACGCACTTGAGAATATACGAAAAACACAAATGTCCAATCAAATGTCAATATTTCTACGTCAAGTTACATGTATTAAAAAAAAAACAAAGCCTTGTGCATCCGGTGGCTGGTCTGCCTGATTACAATTTATTTTAAGTAAAAATGAAAATTGACTTAAACTAAAAAGGGAAATATAACTTTTTAATAGTCCATCCATCCATTAGCCTTTGGAGGTCCACCGTTGGACATAGGCCTCCCCTAAGCGGCGCCACTACCCTCGGTCCTGCGCCCTGTGGAACCAGCGGTTTCCCGCTATCTTCCTCAGGTCATCAGTCCATCGGGCCGGAGGGCGACCTGTACTCCTTTTGCCGAGACGCGGTCTCCATTCGAGGACTTTTCTTCCCCATCGGTTGTCAGTCCTTCGAGCGATGTGGCCTGCCCACTACCACTTCAGTTTGCTTATTCTGCCACAAATAACAAACTTTCGATATAGTAAAGTAAAATACTCGTGAAAAGGATTGTCTGCAGAAAAAAAACGAAGGTCATTAGATCAAACCAGTGCGATGCTCAGAGTTTTGAAATACCTTATTAGATGGCCAATTACGATAATCCGACCATTATTCTCGAACAAAGAGCTTGTACAATCACGATCGTTATACTAAAGACAATTCATTATTAGAGAGCCGTTTCAGCGCCATAACAGGCAGTTATCGCCCTTTTATAGGTCTTTACATCACTATCCAAGGAACGTACTCGTTCTTAGCCGCTACTGCCTTTGTTGAGGATAATTACACGCTGTGAACAATGCTTTGGACTAAGTTTGAATGTTTTCTCTTGAACTGCCCGTTTCTTCTACACTGTTATTGAAGGCTAGAAAACAATGTGGTTTCGGTAGCGTCGATCTTATAATAACGGTTGAGAATGAGGGCATGTACCTAATTAATAACCTAATAATAATAATAAATTCATGTCGATAATATCACGAGCATTTTTAACAAAAATATAGGTAGCGATTACACTGTAGGTCTTCTGTCAATATGAAAAGAATCTTGGCGTCAAGATCGAATACTTTTATGAAGAAATCTCAGCGCTGAAGTGTTCTTTTTAACGTTGTTTTTTCTTTACGTACAAAGGAATTATAATTTATTTATTTTGTGCCCCAAATTAGAGAATCACCTTGACGCCTATTTAGTAAGGCGTGGCATGGTCGTGGATTTAAATCCAGAAAAAACTTTAAAATTTTTTCACCAATTTCATCAGAGCTGAATAATTATATTCAACCAATAGGTTATCGCTGCTTGTGAGATATTTTTGATATATTTAAATTTATGAAAAGTAAAACATACCTATCCCGATATCTTATTTCGTGAACATACGCATAATAAAAAGTATAAAATAAATTCGCCTCAAGCAAAGCATGAGTTCCTATTAAGTCATAATAGTTGTTTACAGGCGGCACTCGCTGTGCGTTTACAATATATTACGAGCCTGTCGGCAATAAAAAGGGGTAAAGAAAAAATGAATAAGCCGGGAAACGTTAAAATAAAGGCGCCCCAAAATATATACGACTTCCTGGAGGAAATAATAATGCTGTTTGCAATTCATTTGCCTACCTGGTTACCCTTGCAGGGAGAAAACAACGGTTCTCGGTATTTCTTAGCATTCTTTACTCTTTTTCTACCCCTTCTTAGACGATTTTTCGCAGAGGGAACCGATTTTTTATTCTGTACCCTTTCGTTTCCGTCGAAATCAAAGCTTAATGACGGATGGCTGGGATATGGACGCAAATGAAAATAAGACAACAAAAAAGATTCTTAGGTAGTAAAACCTCGACCAAACTGCTCCATTATTGATATGTTTTCAAAGAATTGCTTTTTAACGACAACAACTAATGCAAACGGTCAAGTGTACTTGAAATGATGTAATTGGTAGAACTATTATACTGATACATACAAGTTACATGACAAAATTAGCCTTTATATATTTGATTTCTATTCTATTGGATTACGATCTTGTACTGTCATTAAAAAATAAAATAAAATTGATTTAATTAATAAGAATGCAGAATTGAATACAGTATTCATGGGTATACAAGGGCACTTAAGACTGTAATGGAATAGTAACTTTAGTACATAATCGTTCACAAACAAGAAAAAGAAAACTTAGTAGCTTTGATACAAAATGTCAGCTACATCTTTTTTTGCATGCCCCAAAAACCGACAAATGGCGTGTCGCGAAAGAAAAATCAAAGTGTAACGCGGAACCGGCTTGCTTACATTTAAACACGTAATTGTAACTAACCGGGGCCTTTATTAATTCACCTCGTTTATTCCTGTCACTCCCCCGACTCAGGATCGTGCAGAAAGAGTGGATGGTAAAAAAAATGTCGCGGGATTCTTATAAAATATTCATGGTGCTACGAATCGTAGCGGTTTCCTCGCGGGGAACATTTGTACGACTGTTCGGGTCTTAAAAATAAGAATTTTACTGTGATTTTTATTTTTATTATTTTTGAAATTAATATTATTTAGGGCAAGGCGTGTATGTAGGTCGTTACGTAATTTTAGATACGTTAAATTGAAAATTCTATTTAAAATTAGTGTTTTGTAGTAGGTATCGAAATAACAGAATCATGTTAAATTGCAATGTGCTACGAACCGTAGCGGATTATATTCATATCATATTTGGATTTATTATCGATGATTTTATTTAAATACAAAATTAATATGAAAATAGGAACATTACAAAAAAAGCTTTACTACAAAATACAAAGTACAAATAACGTAAACAAGCAGTAAAATTTCAATCGACATATTTTCAAAGGTTTCAGTAAATGAAAGATGCGATCGAGTGTTACGCTCTGTGAATATTTAAGGAGTCTCTCGAGAGAGTCTCGAGAGTCGCCGAGAGTCACTTAAGTCCCTGATGAGCAATCATGTTAAAGGCAAAAGAACAGTCATTGCCTCGATAGAAATCAAAAGTTATTTGTGATTTTTGTCCTTTTTTTAGCAATTTAGCATTTTAAAGCAATTTTACCATTAATGAATTTTTTTCCTAAGTATAAAAAAATTTCTGTAGAACAATCTAGGTAAAACAAATATCCTGCTTACAATACAGCTATAACTTTGCTGGCATTGTAACATTTAACTAGCACTTTCGCGATCCAGTAGATATCATATTTCAAGAGTTCGTAAGCAATTTGTGAGGAGGTTAACTTTACAGGTAAACAAAAATTAATTGTCATAAAGAGTACAATTTCTTCCTTTATCATAGAATACAAACTACATACAACTATACAAATAAAACCAGAGAAAAGCAATCAAAACGCAGACACAGAAAATAAAAATTTGAAACAATTCAGTTACAGCTCACGAAAATGCTAATCAAAAATCGGAACGATTACAAAAATGAGCATCAGACCAAGTGGCCTTTTTCTCGAGCATCAAATGCGGCACCGACGGGCCGCATTCCGACGTCCCGTCTACAACCGTTCCTTTTTTAAATCCCGGTAACAAGCCAATAAATCCCTGCGCATTTTTCTCTACCCCGCGCCTCAAACACTCGCCCCGGAAAAGTCAAAAGGGCTTAGCGCGATTACACCCAAATTTACTTAACACCTCCACATTATACCTCCCAAAGAACAATCTTTTATGTCATTTTCTTATCTCGGACACATTGCCAGTATATGGCTCGTTTTAATTCGATAATTGAGCTAAATTGGGTCTTGTGCAAATGTTGTTATGTAAATTGAATCCCGAATATGATTAATTTTACGTCAGGACAAAGGATATTGTCGATCTCAGAGCGGATGCGCACATTACTTGATTAGACTGCGTAAATCAAATAAACGGGTTACATCAAATAAACATGTATTTACATGAACAACTCTACAAATTACTTTGTATTGTAATCCAGTTTTCTTACTTAATGACTCATATAACCACACAAATCACGCTGGTTTCTTTTTCTTCAGTGTTTCGTTTTAAACTGTACCGATACTTCTTTTTCTTCCATAAGATCATAAATGTCATTCGTATAATTTATTTTCTATGTTTCATAAATAGGGTTTCTAAACAATAAATAGTCTTAGCTAATTGCTTTCATCCTAAAATGTATGGGTTACATAATATACAAACATTCCATGTATTTTACGATAGCATTCGCTCTGATCACATTTAAAGTTTACAACGTACTACCATTTCGATTTACTTCAATAACTGAAATTAATTCGTTCGTTAGTAACGCAAACATGGCAGGTAAACGAATGAAGCTGGATTCAAGTTGCTTTCGAGGCAGCTCGAGTACTCTTTTAATTAATTAAGTACCTCTATGCGAAGTGAGTAGAGCCGTCACACACTCACTGGTAGTCGCTGATTAGTAATATTCACAAATTTTCATTTGCATACCTACCTACCTAAATGGTATTTAATTATTCCTCTGAATAATTTTTATAAGTCAAATATGGAAATTACTTTTTTTTATTAGCGTATAGATAGATACAGATTTGTTTTTAGGTTTAAAACACAACGACAATTAGTACAATTACACAACACTCACACCAAGAACATAAATCTACACTAGTTAAGCTCCTACTCGTACATGCTAGGAATCAAGTCCAGGACTCCACGAACGGTGGATTTCGTGGTAACAACATGTTGTGGTATACACAAGGGTCGTCAAAATTATCAGAGCAAGTCTTGAGATACCTTAACTAATAGTGAGCACTGTAGTACTAAGTGCGAATAAATAACTTGCTCTAACTCTTGTTTGCGGAGTCAAAACAAAAATAACGTTGTATTTTCGATGGAAAGATGAGAATGAAACGAGAGTTATCTTAGTTCTCAACAGTGATAACTTTAGTTGGCCTATAATATATTTTAATAGATTACTTTATTTAAAAAATTATGTTTTTGTAGACAGTCATTTGTTATATCAAAGATAAGAAAATAAGGTACCCAGTTAGAGGCGAACTATTCGAGCGTCGAATTACAAATTCGCTCTACGTGCTGGGGTTTCGAAATAATTCGATCCATTAGTAAAATGTACGCCCTTGAGCATCTACTAATTAGATTTCAATAGTAAACACCTGTCATCGGTCAGAGGAATTGGGAAGGCGTTGGTCGGTTGGGAGTGATTAGGTCACTGCACGGATCGTTTGACCGACTACATCGGTCGATTGATTAAACATCGAAAAGCCCCGTGTTCGGTTTGTGCGAACGCTTTTGATATTCTGAGAAAGTAGTATTCGTACGTGTGTACCATTAATGAAGTGCTGTATTAGGGCATCGTCTAAAATAAAACTGTAATTAAAACAATGTTGGTACATTTATGTTATACATTCACTAATCATTGATAAGAACCACAACTTAATATCTTAAGAAAATTATAGTAATAAGGGATTTATATACATTAAACTTACATCTAAATATAGTCTACTTTGTTGAGACCTTTGTCTTTGCGTCATTTAATACTCAAACGCTGGCACATGTGTCTCTTACCCGAACAAGAGACCTTAACCTCAACGCAATAAATTTCAAGTATAAATTATTCAAATTCGTCATCGGATGCCCGGATTAATAATTACTATTCACGAGACTCGTAACTGGCGAGCGCAGACGGTACCCGCGATTAGCAATACGTCACCGGTAAATATAGCAACACTTATTTCACGATTTATATGGGGGGAAAGTGGGGTAACGGGGACACTTGGTAATAAATCTACCAAGTGATTTGGTACAAAGCACTCGGGCCACTGTGTAAGCTCGCCCGGCCAAGAACATCTATTGTGGAAGACCCGCGGAATCCGATAATTCCGGAGATTGTCCCGTCTTTCCTTTAACACCTCTCGATACGGTACACTCCTGTACTTAGGTATATAGAATTGATAATAATGCATTGTAAATTATGCTGGAAGCTACAAATTGGTGCAAGTCAGTAAGCTCCTGGCTTTAACTTAGCGATTGATTAATTTGTATCTGTTAACAAATAAGATGTCTCAATGTTGTTAAAATTAAGTAATATATTTTTTGTGTTTTTCGCTAGTTAAATATTTAGAAATATGGTAATTATTAAGTAAAGATACAAAGCTTTGTACATACAAAGCATAATTTTGAAACACCTCAAATAGTCTCAAAGAATACATAAAATAAACAGCCTATATTTCATACTCGTGATACTGCAATAAAAATTGATGTAGCTACAACATTATTTTACTTTGTAAAAGTATGTACCATCATACTGATTTATTATTTAGTGATTGTTATAATAAAACATTTTTGATTTTCAAGTGTTCAAAATCGATTTTAAACTCTACAACCCTAATTGTAGAGGACTCGAATAGCCTTCTACTGTTATATAAATATAGTGTGGATAGGTGGAGTGGCATATGACATGATACTGTAACTAAAATAAACTAGTAATATGACATTGGTATACCATACAAGTGCGCCGCATGTACGACCCGTTTCCTGAACTTAATCTATAAATCAAGAAGTGAAACTATTTCGTAATTAGATCGCATTTAGGGGTACAACACCTTACGGCTCCTTGAAAGCCTCCCCAAGGGTCCGAAGGTAGGCTCCATGCCTTTCAAGCACCTCTTTAACGGCTAATATCCTTCGTAAATGGATCTCAAATATTTTGCTCCATAATCGTTATAGCAAAACGATGTTGTCATGTTTATTGCTTTTCGGTACACTACTAGAGGGCACTCGAATAGATGGTATGAAATTGCCTGTAAATATGATGTTATTAAACTATTAAACTCATACTTTTGTACACATATACTGCTACAGGTAGCCACATTGTAGGTATATTTTTTCATGTGTTTTTTAAAATAGTTGATATATAAAAGATAAATGAAATATAATAAAAATTTAAAATTACAGTTGTTTTGATAAATAAAATCATAACGTTACGTTTTCACTAATTTTTATAAATGTGCTGAGATAATTTTTTTCTATAAATTTTTATTTTCCGAAAGAATTACCCACATTTTCTAACTTTATTGAAATAATTCGAGATTAGTTTCAAAAAAGTCTATGATTTTAACAATGACAATGTACGAGTAAAATTCCATTATAGTAAGCCTGTTTCACACTGTCGCGCGCCCTGATAAGTAGTCAAATGAATAAAAAATATAAATACAAAACGAGTGAAAAACGAAAGCCTCTTAACATAAGCGTCATTCTTTCATTACGCGCAATGCTTTTGATGTTTTGGTACTTAATGTTTAATAAGTTGATCCTATTACAATGTCCAGGTAAGTAACATCACAATGGAAGCGGGACGCTAACAAGATTATAACTTTATTTGGTAAATTAATAAAAAGTAGACGTGTGTTCATAGCTCCCCTTGCTCCCCTACCTGTACGCTGATAATAATATAATAATAACTGTAAACGAGACCTTTCTCCGTGCTTTTATAATGTTTTTATAATTTAAGCTTTATTTAATTTTTCTAGAGAATTTAAATGCTCTTATTACTTTTCTTGCTGTGCTATAAAGCGTATTTACTTGGATAATTATATTATATATAGATAGTATGTATGTAATTTAGGATGTACCTACATACAGGCTATTGTATGTATGTACTTCCTAAATATCCTGTAAAAATTCTGTATATTATTGATGTAGCAATTATAAGACCTACCATAAAACTATTAACTAGTAATGAAATGTTTAGCTCATATAAAAAATTGTAAAGCTGATATAAATTAGTCATTGTTTTGTCACCTTTAGAGTCAGAATATTGAGTTTAATACCAGCTTTCTCTTGTTACACAATAATATGTATGTGTTTCTGTGTACTTAAGATTGTGTAGAATAGTGAGGTAAAAGTAACAGGGTGCTCACATGTCACACGATCTTGTGTTAATGAAACAATAAATTCGTATTCTCCGGCACTCGTCCGGCCCCCGCGCGATGTCGCTCATTAACTTAATATGTCACGTTCTACTTAGCAATATGTGCGATATGAAATACTTCCTATATACAGGCTGTTTCACAGTCAAGGCTCTCTTGGAAAATTGGGTTAAAAATTTTTTATTTCATGTTTCATGTTGTTCATTCATTCATGCATTTCTTTTTCAAATGCAATTTTTTAGACTATCAAATTAGCAATGCGATGTAGTGGTCATCATACCAGACCGTTTAAGACTAAGATGGTTGCCTCATATTTATAGTGCCGACCGCATAAATTCGAAAAGAGAACTAAACTAAACGAACCAAATTTTATCTTGTTATATTCGAAAATTTATTTCTGTCTAGCATAGAATAAAGCGAGCAACCTGTATCCCATCCTCATCTACTTTATTAGCGCTGTACAAACGAGTTGACGTAAGTCGCACAAACTGCGGACAGTCGGTGTAATTTCATGAAGAGTCCCTCGCAAGATTGTATAATGCTATGAATTTCATTTTTAATAGTAGGTATCTAAACTTAAATAGTAAAATTATTAATATTATATATTATATGAAATCGATCTCTAAAGTATGAATCATTTAGGTAACTTCTTAGGTTCTAAAGTGAGAAGATAAAAGTAAATATTTCTATCGCAGATCATACTTAGACGTACGCTTCACGGCATCGTGCCACTTTTTATTTATGATATTTGTAATTTACTTATATCATAAACCGCAACAAATAAATATAGAACAAGCAGCAATGCAGCATAGCGCACGATGACCAAGATTAATTCGATGCGACAGCCCTCACTAGCGGATTACGCATGTTCCTTCACTTCGATAAGCTTTATTTTATTAATCCCATTCTCCGCATGCAATATTTCCCCTCATAGCGGTACATTTAGTAAGTTATTAGTGTTACTGCGAATATTAGTTTATTCGTAACCTGATAAAAGGAAGGGAGTCTTTGTTTTCGGACGCAAATAAACAAGGACGTAAAGAAATTCTGCATTGTATAGTTGGTTAGAGTAACGAATCTGTTTTACTGATATTTCTTATATGTGTATTGATTGCAAACAGAACGGTTTTTGATGTATACTCCAAAGTATGTGCCTACTTATTTATGAAGCGTAGAGTCGGTAATTTTCAAAGAACAAGTTAGTATATTTTAATGGTGTGGTACTAAGAGTAGGGAATAGTTGGAATAAAAATTTTGTATTCACATAGTTTTAGATCAGTTTTAAGAACATAACTTCCGATTAAAAGCACCACTGTTTCTATTCTACATACCGCGGGTACATTAGGGTTGAGCAGTAGCCGTTGTCTGACCATGAATGGTGCTTAATGAACAACGTTGGAATTCAATTATAGAAATGTTTACGCACCGTTACAGGCTCGTAGAATCCTTTATCTAGACATCCTGTTTTCTTAAGAAGCTTTGATTGTGAGATAATTTTTAACTTAGACTTTTTAACGTCGTCAATTCTAACGTCTCTTGTCCTTTGAAATCAGAATAAAAAATTCCAGTTCTCTCGGTTGCAGTGAGTACTGATGTTTCAAAGAACATCTCGTAAATATTATGCTGTTCCCACAAACATCTCGGGTATATTAAGGTCTACAGAAGAAGTTGGCACCACGAATAGCCCTTAATGACCGACTGGACGTAACATACGAGTGCCCAGAGACCGTCTCGAATGCGCGACTGATTTCGTTCCCCGCGAGATAAGAGGGAACATTATAAGGAGTTATGATGAGTTTACGCGAGCACTTTGGGATTACAGAACTTCTTGGGCGTATAGCTTCAATGATTGCAAGGACTAGTTATAATATTTTATTTTGTTGTGTTGTAGCTAAGAAATTAAATTTTAATGAATTCTGTTTCAACAACTTTAGAATTTATCAGTTTCATAATTTAAATATTTTTCATTATTTTTGACATAACTTTAAATAGATATAAATAGAAATCAATTTATTAATAGCTAAAATATCTGACTGTACCTACTGGTCTCGGCATAAATAGCAATAAAGGCAAGTATTAAAAACAGCATATTTACAATAACTAAGAATACGAAACAAAACTTTACCATTCATATCTAGGATCTTATACTTTGACAAATTCTATTTACTAAGTTGTTTTTAGGACGCGATTATTCCTTTACTAATTATTTTGTTCCACAAATGTATTAATTAAAAAATAATACATTCCCTAAATCGAGAACAAACTGGGGCTGATTTGAACCCTTTTGACTCATCTTATCAAACTAATTGGCTTTAAAAGCACTGGTCAATAGCACACCTGCTCTAATAAGGCCCACCTGCTGACTGGCATCCTATTAGCAACCCTTACTCACCTACAGTTATGATTCTGCCAAATCGGCAAGATAATACTGCGTATTTACTTTGATTCTCGTCGTTAAAAGTTTGGGGGCTGACGAGGGCCGTCGTTAGGCCTCTAATGGCCACCATTTGTCTTGTCCGGCCTCTAGTTGTGCCCCGCTAATGAAATTATTGCCGCAACTATAGTAAAGGTTATAAATACCCCTGAAAGGCCGGACGCCACCTTGTGTCGCACTAATGGACCGGTCAAACTGTAAACTGTGTTACCAATGAAATTACAATTAGACGGGGATAAAAATGACCGAGGGTCGGAAGTTGCATTTGCGGGCCTAAGTGTTCTGTTTATATTTGTACGGGATGAGTCACATGCAAACTAGATATTAAATTATAGGTAATTTTACATTCAACGATTGTAGAGATATTTATTTATAACAGTAGGAAATGTTTATTTATTAGACAATCAGGATATAACTGTTAATTTTTTTTACAAATACAATAATTTTCATTATCACTAAAATAACATAGGTACTTAACTTAGAAGATTCTTCACTACATAAATAAAACTATAGGAAAGAACTACATGTCATATAATTCTAGTTACCTACTACTACATATGTAGATACTTACATATTATGGCGCACACAATGAAGACCGACTACTAAGGTACCGACGCGACAGTCACGTCGCCTCCCAAATGACACTTGGAGATGACTTTACGCGAGTGAACTTAGGCGATATGAACACAATAAAACGCGGTATTCTCTGTGTTCCGCCGAATGTGTTGGCCAAGAATGCCATCTGGCTCGGACAATCAAAACTTTGCAGAGCGGAATTTTCTGCTTAGCTACCGTTCTGTTGCGGCGGACCGCGCGCAGTCTCCGCCTTACCCTGTCCAAGACACTGATGTATTTTCGTATTTTAGCCTACTCTTAATACGTTTTGCAGTAATTTTGGTATGCGTTTCAATATTGCTCTAATGTTTGCATATTTTTTTGGCTGAACATGAGGTAAGAAAAGAATAATTGCGGTACTGACGCAATTGTAAACTTAGGGATAATTTACATTTTTAATATAAAAATATTTAATTTGTATTTAACCTTTTCAGTCCTTTTCTTATACACAACTAGCGGTCCGCCCCGGCTTTGCACGGGTGCAATGCTGATACTAAATACACTACAGAAAAACTGTGAACGTTTAGGTATACGTCATATCTTCTTCTTCAATCACTCTATCTATTAAAAAAAACCACATCAAAATCTGTTGGGTAGTTTTAAGTTTAAGCATACATAGGGATATAGGGACAAAGAAAGCGACTTTGTTGTTTGATGTAGTGATTTAACTCCAAAAGTGGTTTAATAACTAAGTATATTATAAGTACGGATCTTTATAAATTAAAAAAAGCAAATAAAAAAGTACAATTAATCATAATTACAAACATAGGTAGGTAATTGCCGTAGATTTTAAAAGTAACTCAATATTTGCAGTCATATTTTTTATACGTATCAGGTATACAAAGATTGAATGCTGAAGCACTATTCATAAACGATCGCCACACACGTCACAGTACACACAACAGTTAAGTCGTAAAGCAGCCCGCTCTGCACGTTTGCCACAAAGGAGTTCAGAAAGCGTAGGATCGCTTTATTGTTCCCTTTGCGAGTGAAAAATACAAAGTGCTCATCCGCAAACACCCTAATCTCTTACATCAAACGACGAATTCAAACCTGGATATTACACGCGTCATTTGAACAGTTTCAAAGACATTCCTCGGAGGGAAAAAATTAAAATAACAAAGCCACAGTGGATTGACGGGACTGATTTGCAATGGAGGACGAAGGAGCTGATAATATTAAAAATTCTTCACCGAATACCCACCTACCTATCTCATACGTAACATTCGTATATGCTGTTTAAACAGGTAATTCATTTCAAGTTTTTAGGTGTTTTTTATAACTATACAAGTAGGTATCTGTAAAATATTTTTGCGTAGCTGACTGTCAGGAAATGGGGTCTTCAGCACAACAAAAACTGTCTTAAATTTACGCAAGTATACGTAGAATAAAAATTGCGTACTGTTCTATTAATTTAAAAACTAAAGTTAACTTTGGTAGCAGAAATTCACGACGATCGAGTGTTTTACGTAAGTACTCGTACATCGCAGCCAAGTGTCTATTCGAACGTAGTTTTGTTTCAAAAAGCGTACCGTTCCACGCGACCGCAGCGACACATGATGGATCAGGAGCTGGCGCCTTTGTGCGCAATTTCCGAACGGTTACCTCCTAATACACAGTTCCCTCGAGTACTCGCAGATTTTAAACGCATTCCGCCATTTCGTGGGCCATTAGTCGAGGTGAAAGAGCCATGATTATGATTGATCGCGCCTCCAGCCATTGTGGGTCTTGCTGACTTGTTGAATGGAACGTGTGCACTCGGCTTATTTGTTACAAACTTCGCGATACTTTGTCTGATTACTTTGTAAGCGACGCATGTGTTTGTTTCAAAGCAATTGTCTTAATTGAAACGCCTCATTATAACGATTGATTGCATAACGAAACATGAGTAAATGAACTACATAAACACTTCAAAGTAGTAACTACAATACAAAGACTATATATTCATATAGGTACAATGTACATATTCTAAGGTAATCGTAGTAGCTGATACAATTTAATACGTATAGAGTTGTATTGTGAAATCCTTGTGGTTTGAGCTTTATTTATTCAATTCAGTTATAGTAGATTGGATTGTTTCTGTATGAAATATGATTCGATATTGAGTGCCAGCTGAATGCACCCATTGTGAGTGCAGTCGATAGCCGCTGCCTTTGGTGCAAATCGGGAATGAACGTAGACTTGAGATTAGACCAATCGAAACTTCGCCTATAAGATAATTGTTCGTGTTCAAAATACATGTAGGTATTTGTTCTGTCTACGTATGTGAAATCTGCTGCCAATAATTGGGGTGAAAATAAACGTATAAAATTATGGAACCTTTATTGACAAAATAAACAAATACCTAAAAAATCAACGTATTCACATTGTAATTCAGGGTGACGGAAGCAATTATTGAGTATCGACACGCACGAGCAGCGGAGACAACGGGACTCGACGCATTGCCCCCTCGGGAAAGAGAAGACAAAAATAAGGAATAAAAGAATCCGATTTCATGTTTTTCTTTCTGGGAAAAGTTTGAGATCCTTCCCGGAATAAATACTAGCTTTTCTTATAATTTGTTTGTTAGAGATATCTACTTACTACATGTCTATATCATAATACGATACTAAGGAAGCATAGTTACTTAGCGGCGAATTGATTTATCGAACAAATAGTGTTTTATGTATACATATGGCAAAACCCTAGCACTATGTAAACAATACACGAAGTACTGATTAACGATATAATTTGCAAATGTCATCGAGTATAAAAAATCCACCAGGGTCACATTATATTCGTGATTATGATAATAATAAATGCAAAATGGTCCATATTTTTGCTTTACGGAGACAACATTAACAATGTTCGTATCCTATGAATACGAGTATATCGCCCCGAGGGTTCGCGGGGAACAAACGTCTTTTTTATAATCTGTTTACTTGTTTCCGCCCTCTCGGATAATCTCCTTACGACGCTGATGTGTTTGAAGACGGTTTTTATAAAAGAAGCCAGTATTTGCATCGTGCAAGCATTTGTTCTTAAAAATTCCCATGCCATACGCAATAAGAAATTTCCCACGGTTATTTATTTACGATCTTTAGCGCTTAAGTGTATTAAGAAATTCTACTGAATACTTGCCATATAGTGCCATTCGCCATTGCCAAGTTATACTGAATTTGGTATTTTATGCGTCTTATTATGCTATTTTATTTATTTGTACCTACTTGATATTATTGAGAACTGGCAAACGAAAATCTAGAGTCACCACAAATTATTTAACTTTCTACGCATCTTCTTACCCCAGCAATAGAAAAACCCTACATAAACTTAAAGCATTTTATAAATAAGGTAACAAAATAAAAATAAATTTTATCATCAGGTAACTCTTCCGTGAATCGGTATAGGAGAACAATATTAAAGGAATCTAAGTAGCTAATTCCGCCGTAAACGAACCGTTTAACAAAGTTTAACTGTACATAAAATTTTATTGACCCATATATGAAATAGTGAAACAATCCGGACTGGATCCGCGGAGTTTCCCGAGTCATTAGACGCGTTTTTATTACCCAATGACAATAAACATGTCGTAAGCTATCGACTGAAAACATTCATAGAATTAGTTCCCCGTCCCATCCCTCGGATCCATTATTACGATTATTTCTATGTATATATGATAGTAAATCTACGTTTATTTTGTTCTCTTTATAAACAGCATACCTTAAACTACAGGTTCTAATAGATATTTTATTATTATTTGATTACCAGCTTAAGTTCATTCTTATTTATCTATGTCAGCCTTTATAGAATTCCAATTATTTCAAAAACACATTTGTTTTTATTTTAAATACTTTTTTCTTTAATTCATTAAATGCCAGTAATGTGACATAAATAATTACCAGCTAATTACGATCCTGTAATCTAAGTATTCTTACAAGAGTTAGTCGGATTTTTCTAACTCTTGTTGTTCAAGGTCTTAGAACGTTTTTTTTAACAAAGATAAAATATAAAGTAGTATTTTTGAATACACAATTCTTTCAAAAACATTAACAAATCTCTTCAAAAGTTCAAAGCTTAGAGAAGAATCGCAGCATTTCATACAAACCGAACTCGGATATAATTTATTGCTTACAATTTTACTTACAGTAGAATATATTGCTGTACATTTTTCCGTCGCTGCGTCGTGGAACTTCTAATTTCTAATGGGCCATTTGCCACTTTGTCAATTGCTCCAATAAATCTGAGCGGGACTCCGCCACCGTTGAGTTACGGCCACGTCTTCGGATAAACGTCGTGACATTCTTTTATTTTAGCGAGTTCTGAAGAATGGAGGATCACTGGACACTCTGTGAAGTGGAATTCTACAAGTGATGTGTCAATATGGCCTCGTATGACATTGTAGGTACATACGGAATTTGTAAGTTGATAAAAAAATTTACCTTCAACATGATTTAACGGCTAATCTAAGTAGTCAACCACTGTGGTAAACTTTATCTTTTCCCAACAGTAAATCCTACTGGATTATCATTTTTATAAATTGCTGGAATCAATGTGGAATAGCATTTTGAGGTTTGGCATTCTTTGGCGTCGACGCAGTATATGTTCTTCTTTCATTCATCTCTATCATATACCAGCTCCAAAGTCACACCTTTTTCACACTTACCTATCCTTTTTCACATACACACACACATTAATAAGCATGACCACAAAATTACTTGTACAGTTTGGAAATTGTGTCAAACTTTCAGCACATTTTTTATTACAAACAAATACAGTTTACTATTGACTGTCTGAGCAAAATAAACATCTCCAGGGAAATTAAGCAACGGAAATGCAGATATCAACATATACATAGATCAGCTCTTGTAGATGTAGCGGAAATAGACCTGCACGCCCTACGCTATCAACAATTACTACCTGGCATGCAGAGTTCCAACAGACGAAGTTTGGCGACAGTTTTCCTGGATCGTTTCACAGTTAATAGATGAGCGAGAAGCGATAACAGTACTACCAACATCGTAGAAGAATAAAGTCGCTCGAAAGTATTTACTATTCAACCACTGCGATTCGAATATGTAAGATTCGAAAAGATAAGATAAAGAGTACCTCAGAGGCGTGGCTAGTGTTTCAGAACAAGGTATATAGGATGACGTATTTTGGGTCTTCCGAAACTCCAAATGCATTATAATAAATTTTGCAAGATCTATTTATTCCGATAAAAATATTGTTAGTTCTTTTAGTACTATATATATGCATCTTTTAGTAGTAACCTACACACGTGTACGTTAACCTTAAATTGTGAACTACCGCCATAATAATACCTGAACACAAAATAATTCAAATTTCGTCATTTCGCTTAGCATAACGGGATAGCAGTTCCTTAATCCAGGAGCTGTATTAGTTAGTAGATAACATAGATAATAGATTAGTTTATAAAGTCATATTGGGAGTTGTATAAATAGACTGGGATATGTGGAATATTTGAGGCGTGGACGGCGTGGGTAGAAATTCTGTGAACTTGTTCATTTATTCACAATTTACCAACGACCGGACGTCTGATTGATATTGAATTCGACTGTAATTATAGACCAATGCAAAGGTTCTCATGAATGTACGTTTCATTTTAAAATGCGATACAAAGGGTGAAATCAAAACGGGAAAATTAATTTTATAATAACCTATCTCATTTTAATATGCCTGTACTTGGAGACAATAAATTTTAAATATTACAAAATTGAACAGAACGCATCGATTGAAGTAATTTTATAGGTGCATTCCATTTTCATTCTCTCTAGCAAATGGCTTTTACTCCGACAGTCTGAGAGCAAAGTTTGAATATCGCTTTCTCTATTTTTGAATCCTATCCTAAAACGTAACTTTTTAAACGATGGCTATATGAGAACAGCTTTAACGAATGATCGACGAACTAAAACGAAAAAATACAAAGGATAGGGCTTTTAGAACATTGCCTAAAATGCTGCTTCCACACTCTGTATATCCTATCCTATCATACAGGAAAACCATTTTTTGCGCCCTCCCCATCTCCATTAAGCAGTGGCAAAGTTAGTACGGTGTGACTACCGCGCGAATTATTTATGTTTTAGAGAATTACGTCATTAGTTTAAATACTACAAAGTAGTTCAAATTTTAAATCATACATTCATTAGCGTTTAAACAACTACTGCAGGACATAGGCCTCGCTTAGTTAAATCCTCTTTATCCGGTTTTTCGTTTTCCAAGTTCAGTACTACTGCTATCTGTGGCTACTTATTATTCATAAACTCTATTTGTTAACTTGTCGGAATTTCACTTAAATACATAATTGTTATAACTTCCAAAATAAATAAAAAATCTCAATAGTTCAATTTATTGACAACTGAAAATTATTTTCAAAACCACAAGCCCTAAATACACAGAGATAATTACGCGCTGCATAATGAAGCCAGACTTACAACTCCGCTGAAAAGCGAATATATTGGGCAGAACACACTCAAAGATGGCCGCACATCGCTACTGTTTATTTAAAGCCGCACTGTCGGTAATCCGCTCTCTAATTTGGGATCTGAATCCTCTAGATCACAGTTCACATACTGCTCTCTACAATGGCAGATTTCGGTAATACCCTTCCTGTGTATATTTCTTAAATTTTCATTGCGCCCGTCGGTGTTGGTTGGCTTTGAGATAGACAGATCAACCTTCCAGCTTCACAAAGTTGTGCGGTCGGTGACTAAACGCTAAGCTACGTGATTGACAGATGTCGCGAGCATACGCTTTAACTTACTCTACTTCAAATTCGATTCGGCAGGCCAATTATGTTGGGCAATACAGCGAAGTCGATTGAAACTTCAACGGGTACAGTACAAAGGGTCATGTATAAACACTAAACAGGTTAGATAAACGATTTTTGAAATGTAAATATTTGATTTGGACCAATACTAAGAAGGCCATAAAATTTAATTAAAGCAAGTCATCAGTCACCAGGCGGACCGGGGTCGCGTCACTGCTTCGGCAAGATAACGTAGGGTCAGACAGTGCACTAACTACCCACCGTGATGAATGTACACTTAACAGACCTCAAATATGCCTCCGTTGACAGCACCCGACGATTGTTTATCTTACCCATGCAACGTACAATCAACGAAGCTTATTGGAACGTGGGATGTTTTTGAGAAAATCAATTTATCTCTTAGTCCCGTTCTACTTGTGCACCATAATATTCATAAGTTTGTGAGCTTCCCTACGGACGGTCCAAATGCAAACAAACCGCGATTCGCGTTATTAATCATTCAGAACGGCTCCTTGTTATCGAATAGAGAAGCCGTGACGAAGTGGCGGTTTACCTAATTGTGATTATCGCTAACTAGGTGCGAGCCCTCGCGGCTGACCGTTGGCCATCTATAATGCAGGTATAAAGGATGTACCTACCAAGGAAAATTTAATTTGAGGTTAACCGCCGCTGACCCAACCAGACTGTATAAAACTCGTTTCACAGTATTCCACAATAATGTAATAAGTTTGTAATTGTGACTTTAAAAAAGAGACTTGTGATCGATGAAATTAGTTTTAAATTGAGAACCAAACATGTCGCTCAAGAGTAAATATAAACGGCAATACAGCGTGCGGAGCTCATTACACGACACAGCATTCACCTTCGCACTCCTCATTAAAATTTGTACGACAGCTTCTAAATTCTACTCTTTTCTCCGCACCTCCATTTCAATATACAGGAAAAAGTAGAAGAGCGCTGTGTACGGAGTGCCGAGCCGGGCTGGCAAAAGTTTTGCCTCCCCACCCCACTTCGGGGGGGCAAAAAGTGTTGCCGACGGGTGAGCGCTTGTATTTATACCTATGTCAGGGAAAAGTTTTCCGTGTTGCGGGCTGGGGGGGAGAGGGGGGAGGGTGGACGCATGCGCGCTCTGTTCACCGCAAAGCTGACGTGACAGTCCTTCAAGGGACTTAGCTTAGGAAGCAGGGATGCTACTGAATTTCAGCCGGAAACGCGCCTATTACGTAATATTGATGGAAGTTTTATTTCAATCATGAGTTTTTTTTCATTATCTGCTTAAGATTTTTCCCACGGAAATCGTTGTAAATCCAATAAAATTTTAGAAACTGACCTTATAATTTGAGCCCATTTTATTATAGAAGGTAAAGTCGCTTTTGTGATCCAGAGTTGCAAATGCTTCCGTAAAGCTTTTATGACACTTTAAATGTAGACAATGGGGAAAGGAGGAGGTCACAAACTTGTTAGGTCATGCTGAGGACAGAGTGAGGGCAATCGATACGATCTGCCCCCCGTACAGCGCAGCGCCCGCTATGAAGCAGCGGCTAGCTAGTACCGCCCATCACCAGCCCCTAGATACCAAACCACATCGTAGCATTAACCAAAAAAATTACTCAATCCCTTTACGAGTTTATTTTTATAAATAAATATGTTTATTTTTTTTAAACAAATATTGAGTACAATTTGTACTCACAGTAGAGCAAATTAATTTGTAGAACATGTCATGAAATTCTGGAAGTTCACTGGATATATCACACCTACATAAGACAAGAGATCGTAAAGTTTTCTAAAGGCATGTGAAGTCCACCATCCTGCACCATATAAGAGTAGATGGTTGGTGTTGAATTTTTATTCATAAAAATTAAAATATTTACAGCGGTCCTTACTATACCACTGTGATGGTATTGCAAAGATATTGTGATTTCTTATATAAATTATATCTAATTAATTATATCTTATATAACGCTTCACAGTCATAGCCTTATACTAGAATTTCCTATGACGTGGGTATATTTTTACCTTAGACACAACCTTATAACTAACACCCATATACCTCAGTACTTCATTTAATTTATGGCAAACTGGGAATCGAACCCAGAACTTTTTGAATGAGGGACTGGTATGGTAACCACTTTACCTGACCGGCCATCTAGAACGTATAATATACAGTATTATACAAGAGTTAAAATACCTAATTATAAAACTTTTTAGGAACATAACTTTTAAATGTCACGAAAACATCATGTAAAACACACGATGACGTCAGAAGTGAACATGTTCACGGCAACACGGCCCCGATGAACTTGAAAACGACTCGCGCGCCACTTTCCAACGGATTTGTTGCGACTTGTTGTTGCTCCGTTTGTTACCAAACTAAATTTGAGTTGCTAAACTAAAGTTGTGGATATTTAAAGAGAACTTTTTCTCGGAGTCAACGGCCGGTTAGACCGTCACCCAGTTTCAGAGTACCTACGGAGTTATGGCAGTTGTTCGCAAACTACTTGGACCAACGGCAGAGGGCTGCAGTCGGAAGGTCATGGCGCTAATTCGACCTTGCCCACAAGTTCTGCTGGGTTGTTCAGATAGTTCCAACTTGATATTCAATTGCGAGTAATTATAACACATACGTGCGCAAGTTCCAGGCTTACCCCGCTACTCCAAGAACAGCCGAACAAGTTGTTGCTAGCAAAATGCATTTAGTTGTTATTGTTTGTATCTCATCACCATGATCTGGGTCGTCTTATAGATATCACAATTAATTTCTCAATAAAGAGAATGGAAAAAAATCTCCAACCTCTTTATGGAAGTAACGTTATAGTATAAAAACTAAAATTAATCGCATTTTCACCAATCTGCAAAGCAGTAACTAATTTTGTTATGACTTTATATGTCCTTTTCTAGAATATAATGTTATTATAAAAGGGATATTGCACTTTTCTCTTCTTATATCTTGAAGCACTGCGTAATCCAAATATAAATTATAACCCTCGTCTATCCACTGGAAATCTAATTTTGATAAAACTGCTTACCCCGTCAAGCGCAAAGCACAAAATCGGGATAAAGTCAAAATAACCTGTCCGCCGTCGAATCAAGACGACTTAATTAACTGAATCTCCATCTCGGCCGTCAAAGGCTTCAAACAAATTGGCCAGGACAAAATAATGCGGCAGATAATGGTCGTTTAGACAGCGCCCAAATAACCGCCCTGGGCGTCGCACCTGACTAACAAAATTAATTACAGCCCAATAAGGAAATATTAACCGGCCGCTTAATAAGCTATTCTCGAGGATACACCGCAATTAAATTGGGAGGGTCGCGGAGTCATTATTTATAAACAATAATATATCAAAGAGATATTTTCAATATGGCGCCCGCCGCAGACCGAGCGATGCGTCACGGGAGCTGCTCGAGAAATTGATGGCGTGCTCGTAATATTTCTTGCCAACTAATGTCTAGATTAGACGTTTATTACGTGTATCCAATATGGAAATTTCATTTGCGAATTCTCACCATAATATTGTGAGAGCAAATGTAATGTTTGTCATTCTTTTGGGTGATGATTTATTTAAAGAACATTTTAAGTAAAACTGAATAACACAAATAAAATAAATAAAAATAATCTTCTTATCTTTTCATTTGATTCATTACCTGGCTGGTTGTAATGGTGGTTGTTTTAAAATTAAAATATTGTTATTTAAAATTACACTATATTTTACTAAGGTACCTAAGTCATAGGACATTTTTCATCTTTAAGTAAGCAGAAAGTAAGAAGCCTACTTGTACGAGTTTACTAGTAGATAGTATGAAACAGGCCCTTAGTATTTTTTAATGAACACTTTTAATGAAAACTTACAAGAAAGAAATAATCATCAAAACAAAAGAAAAAATATATCATTATCTAGCTATAATTTTATTATTATAATAAAAAACAAACATAGCAAAAATATTCGAAATGCGAATTCACTAGCTTACTGAATTTCTCAATGTGAATGGTAGAGCAAAACACGGCTCGGGCGAGCGCGTATTTATGGCTGTATGACGGAAAAGTTTTGCAGCGTAGGAGCTGAAGCCATCGATTTTCAAAACTTTTTCATGGAAATAAACCTACTTTCCTCGTGTACGCAGTGGTGGTATTGTGTGGGTGCCGACCTACTCACACTGCTACGTTTAAGGTCATACGATCTGAATGTTTTTGTACAAATATACTCAACCTCTTAAATTGAAAAATAGTGTTTAAATACGAATGTGGAATTTTTGTCAACTTTAAGTAAGTAATTGTATTGTAAGTAATTCGTCTGTCGTGACTGCAAACAGTGCAGCTTTAAGATATTTATATAATTATTAATCGGCCTACAACTATTAAATCGGGCTACACATTTTTTTTGACAGCAGAGACAGGCATTTAAAATTTCTTAGGTACTTTTCTAAAGTGCTAACTCCGTTGCGTTATCGTTGTAACAAATGAATTATCGAAGTATAATAATGATAAAATTAATACTCATACCTAACAATGTAGCGTTGTGAATTGTTATTCTTCTCTTACACATCATACTATCGACCACGTTTATCGAGCGAACATTCACACACACGCGCTCAAAACCATCGTACTTGTAA
>DWQK01000333.1:0-22327 GCA_018231225.1 Noctuana stator
ATCAACATACGTACGCGGCAACGGAACGTTATCGGATATTTGGCAGAATTCCGAAAGGCTCTCAAAGGATTTAGGCAACCGCTGTGATTGAACTAGACTTCGACATCGTGTCGCTAAACGAGCGTTGACGCAATCCTGTATAGCGTTATGTCCACGGAAAAGAGACAAAGAGCAAAATTATGTGACCATTTCATGTCTCACCTTTTCTGTCTATCTCTGTTTCGTAGTCTTTTTCTTTATTAATCTCGGATCTTACTAAGCCGTAAGTAAATCTCGTATTATAAGCCAATACACGAATTCCGAATAAAATCTATATAATAATGTAACGTGTATAATCCTGCTAATATATTCTTAAGATTGAATGACGGGTTAAGATTACTGGAGGGTTAATTTAGTAAGCAGCATAGCAGCTTAGAGCTCTGTGTCTGTTGGAACCTACGTCGAGAAAATCAATCCTGTTATAGCATTGTATAGTATGTAAATTAAACCATTGGCCTTAGTTGTTATCGTTGAATTACAAACATTTGTAAACATCGGACGTTGGTTGGCCGACAACCCGTAACTTCACTTCCGCTTGGAGTAGCGTGGTGGTTTGGTGGACCATCGCTTGCGATCTACAATACCAGTGGGACTATGCGCGCTTCTTTATTATATTCCAAGCTCTCAATTGCCAAACAGTTATAAATTTGAATATATACGTCTTAAGCAAGTCATTCTTTATTCTTTATTTTAGTTATAGATAAATATTCACCTAATTTAAGTACCAATTCCTAATTTACTTTGTTTGATTTTGCAATTTATAATACGAGTAGGTACGAGTAGGTTCGATTGTTCCGTGTCAGTGAGCTTGTATCGTTTCACCTAAATGTTGGGTCTATCAGTTTATCTTGAATCGATAACGTTGTTTTCTCATTATTCTCGTAAGTTAGATTAGTAAGTACTTATTGGTTTTATGATTTATCTGTACTGTTACTCGTATGTTAAGTTTCGTGAAGTAAACAAAAAGTATAAGGGTGTAGTAATCTCATATCTTCAATTGATCTGCGTTTTAGTTTAGACATGTATTTTGACGCACTGATAACATTTAAGATTGTCCAAAATACTCTCATATTTCATTTTTTATTATTTTCAAAGTGTTAAGTCAACACCTCAGGGCAGTGAATTTCTCGGGTATCATACTTTTCGTTGTTTTATAAATTGTGCCACCAATTCTTATCTCTATGCTAATAAAATCAAAGAGTATTAATGAAATGGTAATTTTATCCTTCGAGTCACATAAAAGTTTAAACTTAAATTAGCTTTTAATGTTTACAGCAGGCACTTAATTCATCTTTTGGCTATACTTAAATAAGAAACATAGTCTTATTTTGTTAAAACGATAGAGCATATTTATGTCAAAACGAATGAGCATACTTAATTAGCTATTGAAACCATCCTCCCTAGAGGGCAACATCAGATTATGTTTGGCGCTTTGTTATTATTTATATTGAGTAAGTAAATATGAAATATGATAAAATAATAAGAACAGCGCTGGTGAATTTGCGATGTCACGAGTAGCGTGTACCTACCGTACGAAATCATTTGTGTTTTCATAAATTTTCATCACAGAGCCTTTCATGTTACATGTGTGTGGTCGGTGGTCGGCATATTGAAGTTACATAAGGTGTTATTGCTCTGGTATTCTTGTCAAGTTATTTTCTGATTCATGATTCATTTACTTTACAATAGTAAGTACCTAAGTATGCAGAATGTATACTAACTAACTCTACATACTCCACCAATCCGCATTGGAGCAGCGTGGTGAAGTCTGCTCCAGACCTTCCCCGGTTGTGGGGAGAGACCCGTGCCCAGCAGTGGGACTTAAAAAGGGTTAAAGGCACATAGAATAGAATGTATTATAATAACCTTGCTTATCTAGAAAAATATTTTTGAATATTCTCTTGGAATGTCCTAAGTTGTTCAGTTAAAGCTAACCAATAACAATGAGCCCTTTTATGTTGGAAAGGAGATAATTCATATGAATTTGGTTAAGATCTAATGATGAGATCCATGTCAAAGTAACATTACTCTTAAAGCTGAATAATTTTTTAGAGGACATGAACAATATTCGGGCAATTTTTCTTGGTTATTAGGTTATTTAAGTTATCTTAGTGGTACCGTAATGCGCGGAATTCTCGAAAAATATATTATGACTTAAGCCGTTTGTACTTATAAAAATATGTATACTCTAGGGCCATTAACGATAAAAAGAAAAAACTTGTAGGACCATGAAAAACAATTTCCTCTGATACGTAGGGCATACTGAAAGTGTCTGAAAATGGCCACTTACGAAAAGCAATTACGACATTCAAAAATAAAACTCTCTAGAAACATGTTACTTTTTAATTTGCAAGACTGTCAATTGTATTTTCATAGTGGCGTCCTTTACAAAATTGTTTATCGCCATTTAATCTATTGATGTTATTATGAGTAATAATGAAAATTAAAATAGACCCAGCCATCCTTGCGAACTACCGTCGATATCAAAAGGTCGCACTTCAGGTAATAATGGTAAAAAGCCACTGTTACCTGTGACTTATTTGTGATTATTATTTTACCATTATAGTGATAAGACAATCCAAATAATTATTTTTGTCAATTTGAATACCTAGTGATCCCTCCGTACATACCAATTACATCTGACTGTCTTTTCTTTCCCTTTAATTTTATTATGACGCCGGTATTGTTGATAAATTTAAATCTCATTTATAATGAGCATACCTACTTCCTACACGTACATTCCTTGTGATGACTGAGAATTATTGCAGGTATAAATTTATGACTAAGTACAACACCCACAACACCCACAACATCCGCAAAAACGCTTTTTGTAATTTATTGAATCTATGTTTTATTTACCTAGTGTGTTCGTAACGCTTCCTTTCATACCGATAAAACTCAATTTACTTATAATTTATACATAACTTGGTAAAAAAATTTTAAAGTATATATATTAATTACCTAGTAACATAATGCGTTACTTGCCTATTTATTATTAAACATAAGGTACTATAAAAATTCAATCAAGATAAAATATCTTATCAATAATAATTGTAGAAATAACTTCGTATTCCGCAAATTCTTTCAGAACATAGATAAATAAAAGTGGTATAAATTAAAATAAAAATCTTAAAAACTTCGAAAAATAAATTACTTGTTCAACATTTAATTTGAAATAAGATCTTCGTCCCGATTAGACTTTTGGATCGCCCTTTAGAACGTTGAACAAGATTAATTCCATAGATATCGTCCGATATTTGCGTGAGATATATCTTTCGAGAGTGCGGTGGTAATTTTCACATTCGTGAAATGTAATAAAAAACTTTACGAACGTTACGTTTCCAAAATCTACATTTGCGACAAGCTTTTGTGACTTGCAGATTTAAAAAATGCAAGAAATAATAATAGAAATAAGAATTCATTGTGTAGTATAATACCCAGCTACATACTTAAAATATTTTCTTGTAATCTCGTATTATATTATAATTCATTATAAATAATAATTAGGTTTAGTTTATTTCAAAGGTCATTAGTATTTATTTGAAGGCTTGTTTTTAAAAAACTATACTTTAATCGATATATACATTTCACGTTAGTTATTATACATTCATTTTACTAAATTCTACTTCCATATTCAGAAAGTAACCAAATTAATCTACACTTCGAAATTAAAAAAGAAAATCATGTAAAAATACGTATAAATATTAAATAAACTGGAGAACTTACTTTCTTAAAGACTATTAAAAATACATCAATCGTTTTGGTTAAATCAATTCGGCGTCATCGATACATTTTTTGCTCAACAATTTATCGATGACGCCATAATTCATTACATTATTGGAAATTGTAAACAAGTAAGTAACAATATAAACTGTATATCTATATGTGATGAAATATCGTGGGCTGATGAGTAGGTATATAGAACTGTCCATCAAGTGTGGAGTAGTCTCCTGTTAATTTTAACTAAAATTGATACATAAACTAAACCACGCAATATCCGGAGTTTTTTAACAACAGGAAACTCATAATGAAGATGCAAAGCAATCGTTGCCTCGGAAACAGCTAAGATTACCTATTAGGTACGAGTACATTACTGATTTATCAAATGTGATTTATTGAGTTCCCTCACCCTAAGCAATTTTAAGTACTACAATTTAAGATAAATAGGTACCAAGATGAATCAGCCAACCAAACATATAATCTATGAATGAACTACCTAAATAATGAGTCGCTGAAAATGCCTGAAACTGCATGAAACAGTTGTCTGTCGGGAATGCAGTTTAAAGTTTCTCTACGGGAAAAGAAGTCATTGACAGCAGATGTTTAGCATCACATGTCAGTCGTTATGTTTCCAAGCAATATACTAGTGTAGTAGAATGCTCAATATTGTAAACATTTTGCACCCACCTTGCTTTTGTTGAAAGCATTCCGTTTGAATACCTATAAATAAGAACTCTGTATATACGAGTAAATAAAATCATAATCATATACGTAGGTACTTCCAATTTTGTCGTTCTTCAGTCTCCCCATTTTGTATTTTTAAAGTATCAATTAACGACACCATTCTAATTGTGGAAAACCACTTAACAACAACCTAATGGATGTTTGCTGTATAATTTCTTTGGCTGAAAAACTTACTCAGTAGGTACAACTTCTGCAGTAGCTCTTTTGTATTGAACCAACTGACAAGCAGAGGAAAAATTTGAAAAGTTGTAGGACTTAACTTTTTATTGTGGAGCAATGCTCATAACTTCCAGTGCGACTTTGGCTTTAAATGACATTTTAAAACAAATGATCCTCTTGGTGAATAGGTATTAGCGAATGGATATATTATGAAAGCTCTAATTATTTTGTGTGTTATTTGTTTTTTGTAAAATACTTGTATTTTGAGCGACTTTTTAATCTGTAATATACGAAGACTAAAAATAGCCCAGGTTTTTTTAAATAACTTATAAATAAAATAATATCGCTATACACTCATATGTAAATTCTGGGAATTCTCAATATTTTGAAGGTCCCGAGACATTAGATAACTATAAATACACAATCGAGACTTCTCAGAAAAAAATTAGAATCGAATTCATTATTGGCCAGATGTTTTTTTTCAAAGGAAAAAAGTAGGAAATAAGCATTTTTATCACTCGGTTTAAATCACACATTTTAGTTTCAAAAGTGGTCACAAAATTCCAGATCTCTATCGGCCCACTTTAACGATTAGCAGGCTAGTTACATTAGTTAGTAAAAATTCATTTATTTAGGTACTATTATATATTTTTATTAATAAAAAAAACACGACAAGAAATAAACTAATAGAAAATAGAAGGAATATCACTTCAATTAAATTAGACCCTTGGTACAAAAAGTCATTAATTTTAATACAACCTCTGCCTGGACCATGAATTAAACAAAGCTTTGGACACGTGTCACACGTGTCCTGTGTAAATAATGGCAATGTCAGTTTAAGGTAGGCACGCACTTTATAAATGACTTATTCACACAGAGGTAGGCTAGAAGTGAAATATATTACCTGTCACATTGGAATCTGAATTTTTGTAAACACTTTTGGTTCATTTTTCACGATACATATTTAAGAGGGGTATTACGCTAATAAAAAAATTAATTTCACAGAGCAATCGATGAAACAAAATGTCGAAATTGCGTGTGAGGCGAGAATCTCTAGCTCTATTCCGTGGGCGAGAATGACAATCGCGCGCATAGATTCTGTGCGCTCACTAACGCTACTACTACTAGGTACTAGCTAACGTAACCTAGCTAAGTTATTTTTGAGGTACGTCAAACTAAAGCCGTAAAATTTCTATACTAAAATTAAATATTCGATATTTCAGTTGGTTCAAAACGAGTAAGGGATTTACGGATATCCGACGTATTGGAAAGGTCGGTGCATTACAGGTGGTGTGGAAGACCTAAATATCGCTTTTCCAAGTTATTTTACACGATTTGTGTCAACGCACATAAAACAAGTTAAAGTTACGTTGCTAAATAAACAACCAAATACATAGAAACTAATAGAAAATTAAACGTACATTGTCATCAAAATTCAACATTCGGCAGGTACTAGATAAATGGAATAACAGTCTTAATAAATGCTTCAGTAGATTATTTTATTATATTCAAACATTATTAGTTTAAATGTCAATAGGTATCCATAATAACATCTTAAATAGTCTATTCGTTGCGGATTATTATTATTATTACAATCTATGTATTTGGATAAATTGGACAAGAAGCCAATTCAGTATGTGGAGATGGATATTGACAATTACGTAGATAATGATAAAATAAATAAAAATGAAATACCTAAGTACTATTTGGAAATAAGTTTGAAACATTTATATTAACTCTTATACCTTTATACATGTACCTGCCTACTGTCGTAATGTTATTAAAAAAGTTATTTTCCGCTTTAGTACTTGAGTAAAGTTTATTTCCTCACGGAAAATTACTTATAACGAGAAGACCATAGTAAAAGTTAACAAGATAAAAGCCTCGAAGATATCTTTCAAATATAATTTTTATATCAATAACTCGAATAACAACATATACTTTGTCCAAGGGTTAAAGGGGTAAAATTCTGGGCTGATTATAAATTATTACAATTAAAATTAAATAAGAGAGAGAATATCTAATTATTATACATTAAACAATGGTTTGTAACAGGAGCGTATTAGAATGTGGAGACCACATTTCGTTCCAGTTATTAAAGATTTTAATGTTTATTAATCTAGGTCATAATACTTTGTATTGTATGTACCAATTGTACATACCAATATTTGAAACCAAAGAGTTTGAGAGGTATCACAGAAAAAAAAGCTTGTTTCAAATCTAAAGTTTTCCCTGCTGAATATATTTTATAGGTCCTTTTCAGTTTATAATGAATTTATTGAGATATTTACTGTCTAGTATATAAAATTATAAAAATTATTTTAGGAAAAATTTAAGTCCAGTTGACGAATTTAATTTTAGGATTGATTTTAAACTAGATATTTGACCAAAAAAAATGAATCTGCCCTCGTTTTTTTATATATACATTCCTATCCACCTACAGGTAAATAATACTTCATTCATAATAACAACCAAAAAGAATTATATTTCAAATTACTCGTTTAGATCTGGATAAAGAGTCTTAGCCTTGATGTTAATCGTGCTTGTAATACGCTTATACCCTCGATTCCCTCCTCGTAGGTATCTTTAGAAAGACCAAGCTTACAGATGACTATTATACACAAACGTTGGCATTTTTTCTTCTTTAGCCCTTGAGTATTGAGTAAGGATTAAGAAGATGTAATTCGATGGACAAAAGTTATGGAAATTATTTCAGATTTCCAGACCCTTAACGCGAAGAGAGGTTTCAGTGTGAGTAGAACAGATTTGTGTGTTTAGGTATGTTAGAATAAACACATATATTAGGTATGTTAGAGTTTTTTATTTTGTTTTTGATTTTAAAAAATGAATAACGTAACACTAGGATTTCCTGTGTCGTAGGAGCCATGGACCAACACAAAGACAACTACACAAACACCCAGAGTGGAAACATAAATCTAAATTCATGTTTTTTAAACTTTCGATCGAACGCTTTGAATGTTAGACCAATATAGTCACCACTGCATCATACGGATCGTCAATTTAAGCATGTTTAAATAGAAAACTCCTCTCTTACATTAATTAAATTTTGAAACAGTACGTAAAAGCATTAGGAACAGATAACAAAAAATTATCGTAGCAAAATAAACGTTTGTACAGTTAATGGGAAACGAAAATATCTCGGCGCTTATGATGTACAAACCATTAATTTGAAATGTATACTGGAATGCAGTCACGTGGAAGAGGATTTGCGACGCTTTTTTTTGTACAGTCTGCTTCTGTTAATTACACGGCCGATGTTTGGAGTGGAAATTTTGAGTGCGACTTTTTTAATGAAAATGGGTACGTAGGTACTATAATTTAACTGAGCTTAAGCCAAAAAATGTCTGAATAATAAGTTTTTCATTAGCAGTTTTTTGTCATTAGAGCGTAGCTGATCACAGTTTTTTTTGCAATTTGCCGCAAAACTCCCTGTATAATAACAATCATATGAGATTGGCTTAAGATTTTATCCAAGTTTTTACGCGAAAGCACATTTTCAATTAAGCTAGTACTGGTTGTTATTTTTGGGGCACCAATAACACAAAGAACGTATTTATCGCTTTGTACAATCTAATTTAAATTAAACGAATACGAGTAGGTATAAAGAAGAATTTATTGAAATGGAAATCTTGGCCAGGCCATCGAGACGGCAATTGTAAAGCCTCTTATCGGTTGTATGAAAAAAAAACTGTTCTTCCGTGTTAATAAGCATTAATGTAACAGAATCTTATTGAGTTTATTCATTGTTCATAAAATAGAAAAGTTTGCTAGCTTGAAAACTGTGATTTCTACTTTGAATGAACTATTAAAAAGCAACACCACACACCTCTGCCGTAGTATGTAGCGAAACCGCTGTTAATACGGCTAACAGAGATATAACTATGGCGTTGTCTCTGTCGCGCGCTGATTCGCCTTATCACTTAAGGATAATAAAAATAGTATCCGATCGCATGTTTTCATCTGTATCCGATTTATTTCAAACTTATAATAATTGGTCTATTTTCAGACCTAACAAAAATATACACAAAAAAAAACATAATAATTGGTCATGTCGCTTCGGAGGAGTTCGATAGTGTGTTACAATATATTAGGTACTTACACATTTTTTCGAATAGTGACAATTTACAAAAAACAAACGATTTTTTAATTACAATATTTTGCGCTGTTAAAAATTGTTTGTTAATACATTACAATGCAATATTTTGCGTTGATTAATATTACCACTTCGCTAACTAAACTAACCGTTCTTTATACTTATATCTTAAACCCTCATAAAATACCTAAAATGTTACCATGTAAAACAGCTTACATAACTTAACATTTACGTCATAGTAAAATCTCTTTCCTTAATATTACCCTATGTAATTTGATAAAGTCAAGTTTAGGAGTTTACGAGGTTTCTTCACGGTATTTGGGGTTGTAAAGGCTGGAAAACCGTACAGATACAGTTGTATCTAAATCCTAAAATATTTAGTCGGGAATCTATAGGTACACGTTGGATTTGATGTGAACTTACGTAAATAGTAATCTTCTATATTTATAAAAATAAATCCCTATTTTCGTTGTAAACACCATAACTTGAACACGACCTTATCGAGTTAGCTAAAACATAATAATTATTCAATAGTCAATAAATCGTGAAAATTAATACGTACCTACGTAAATATCTACTTTAAAAGTAGGTACCTAGGTATATACTATCTAGCATCACATGAAAGCCAAAAGTTCTTTTGCCTTTTAATTTGACGCAAAATGACGCAAAATTATAGGCTTACATCAACCAAATACGTATGTGGTACCTACCTGTTCTATTTATAGCGAAAGGACGCTGAAATATAAAAGTTTAGCTTACGGACATTTAGTTCAATGTATCAGAATCTTTTGCCAGAGTACCTAATTGAAACTTCATGTGATTTTCACATCACATAATACATAACGATGTAAGGTATTGGACAGGTCCAGTTACCTCATTGAATGCGAAATCCCTCCAAATCTATATAAATAGCTCATTACGTAGTCTCAGGAGAGGTGAATAGTTGTGGTAATGTTATTTCGAAGTTTCTTACCTTAACGTATATAATCACTCTTGTAAGATTAACTTGAGCAGATTTCTATATCTGTAATTAAAAGGGTAGTTAAGTGTGAGTGTGACCTAGCCGATAGTATGTATCGCTAACTCTATCAAATCTATACAACAAGGATTATGTAACTTGTAAAGTTATAGTTTCGATATTAACCCCAATCTCAGTTCCAATTGTTAAATATGATTTATTTATTTATACATAGAATAAAAATAAGCAAGACCAAATTAAATCTCATCATGCTGTAAATGCTGTTGCATGCGTGAATGTACAATATGTACCTACGAGTACATATTATGTATCAACAACCGTAGTACCATAAGTACTCCTTATGTCATCAACTGTTACAGGTATTTAAATTGGTTGATTTGTAAATAAGTTATGATTTAGATAAGTTATTATTTTAACTTTTCAAACCTAGGCATCCGTATCTAGGTAAGCGAACCTAAATCAATAACGGACAGGAAAACTAAGTAAAATCGATATATAAAGGTTCTTCTGTGAAACTCACCAAGCATTAAAAACACACTAGGATGTGGTATGAGTGTACTTCCACACCCACGGTGAAGTCTTAAATCAACATTTTTATTGGTGAACTTACATTGCAAGGGAACGAGGCCACAAAAAATTATGGATATTACGATACGCCTAGTCTGCTTCACTCGCCGGATTGTCAATAAAGAGGTATATTCACGAAGGGTAATTTCGAATGGATTTAACTTCGCCGTATTAATTTTCACCAATTTACAACACATAAATTTATTTACTTCACTTATCTGATTTTCAGATAAAAACGCGAATGAGTTAACTTTAGCTATTTTTATTGTCCTGTTTAGGATTGTATTTGGGCAAACGAACATTGAAATAAGGGTGAAGAAAACGCAGCCATATTACATAAATGGCATAGTGACCTGAGGTAGAGAAAAATAAATGTGCGTGCGTAAAAAAGCTTGTGACTACACACTCCGTTATCCTTCCCGGGGCTACTGGCTGTGCGGGTCGAGCTCCCACTCTAACTGCCCGCAACCCCGAAAGCCACCATTTAGTCGCTTCGTACGACAGGCAAGGGATACCGTAGTATTCTGGTCCCGAGCTACAGGGACAATATTAATGTTACCAATATTAAACTTGTGATCGCAAATGGGTTTCAATTCGACCGTTACTCTTACAGCCATATTTCACGTAAATAAATATGTTACAGAAGGCATAATAATATAAAAAATAAAAGCATAGATTGTTTATTCCATCGTTGTTTTCTTTACTCTTTATTTTTACCGACTTCAAAGAGAAGGAAGTACCTACTATGTTCGGATGTATGAATTTTTCCCTTTTTAAATATGTTCACCGTTAAAGCTATCGTTTGTAAACCGACTTTGATGATTATTTTTTTTATTTGAAAGACTTATTTGTAGGTCTCAAGTTGGTCTTGTAAGAAAATGATTACTGTTTAAACTTATGAGAGACGGCCATGAAAGGTGCTGAAGATGACCATCAAAACTCCGCAAATAATGGTCGTAATCGATTTTATGAACATCAGACTTTCGGCAATTCTAACTTAATGTTTAAAAATAGCCCAGAACCGAGATGGTTGGCGAGATATGCAGGATGCCTACACTCAGCATTGGGTGGCTTTGGGCTGAAGAAGAAAGAAAGAAAGTTTAAAAATATCTTGGATCCGGTGGTTTGCGTCAATTTCCTTTCAATGGCGTTGCAAAAACTTTCAAGCATCTTATGACGGAAGGGACGTGTTCTAATTTTAAAAAGGAGAAGGAATGTTTGAGCTCTTTGGTTTGTGTTATCCTGTGATAACGGATTGAAAATATAAACTGAATATAAATATTTTAAATATGCGCTTAAATTAAATTTATTTAAAGTCTCCTTTTTGGCATCCAAATAGCATGCAAAGGTGTAAGCTAATGTATTTGTAATGTATTTATGTAGGTATATGTATTCACATTGTATACATGTACCTACATAAATTTAATCACTTCGCTGTCTACACAATACAATAATTATGATCTTTGAATACATCAGTCAGACATTAGATACCTCCATGCGGCGTAAGGTGCTTAAAAATGTACGACAATTTTCTCTCCACGTATTATTAAAATACGTGATGAGAAAACTATAATAGATTATTTTCAGGAGTAACGGTGATGACGTGGGATGTTATGCTAATTTAATAACGTCTTCTCCCGTAACAGTTTTATGATAGACTTTAAAAAGGGAGATTCCAATTTGTCGGCTTTAACGTTACGGTCGTAAAACAGAAAAGTTTAAAATTGCGCTCACACGAATTTAAATACTATGTTTTGCATCTTTGCAAATCGTTACATAAATATACAAATTGCATGATAGAAAACGAATAAAATGGTAACTTAAATAAAGTAAATCCACTTCAATAAAAAATTAACTAAATAAATAATATTGCAAACAAAAACATCTAATGTCTGATACAGTCTACATTCTACATTTTGACCGACTTCAGTATAATGAGATTTACAATAAGATTACATTATTTTGACGAACTTAAACAAATGATATTGCTGAACTAACACAATCTCTAAATTATTTGGAGACACGTGTAGTGTTGTGGTTACAATGTCGAAATGCCATTCAAAGAGCGGACTCCCAAGGGACAGACATTTAAACGATGAATTTAGCTATTCTCGATCTGAGAATCGGAATTGTCTATGTGTTTGTGCGAAACTCACGACATGGAATCATAGTGTGTGTACGTATAAATGTAATATTAGGTTTGTTAGAGAATTTTTTTAGGACTTTTATAAAAAAAAATTTTGTTATAAAAGAAATATAGAAAAATTTTTGGTATTAAAGAATCCTAAATTATATGATAAGTATTTTATCCACTTAATTTGTAATATAACTTTAGTGGTAAGTAATTATCTAACTTTGGTACCAGACTGAACCATATAAAGTTTTGTACCATTTAAATTTCGAGGAATCTTCTGAAACAAACTCTCCTTTTGGGGGTAGAGATTAGATTGCTTAAACTACTTTATCTCCAGGGAAACTTTATCTCGGACAAATTCTCTGAGGTAGTTTAAATATTCATTAATATCCATTGGAACCCTGCATACGCAGCCGCAATGGTAGGGAGCGCAAGAGATCTAACGGATTCCGACGTGGTCGGTACTCGGATTGGTGACCGTTAGTGGCCGTTATCAGCTAGTATACAATATCGAACCATTAGAACGAAAACGATTGATTTAAAAAATTACTTACTCAAAAAATTTATCGCGTTCTCAAATTACGAATTTTTAAGGTGCGATATTTGCTAAAGGACGACACTGTAATAATATCTCTTCCGAGTAGATATAGGTAAGCCTTCAAAGATATAGGTTTTTTAAGATATACCTTTTCGTTACGCTTCGGTTTTGAAGGCTGTTTTTAATATGTTTTGGAGAGATTTTAAGATGTTTCACATTAAAAATATTTCGATACTAAGGATAACTTTGTTTTAGCCTTCTCGGAATATTTAAACAGCTGTTGTTCTTATTTTATGATGTATCTTAATTAGCTATTCATTCTAGTCCTGTACGACATTTTAATGTTGGGACAGCTAGTGATAGCAAGGGTCGCAGTATACATTCATTACACATTCGTACCGAGTGTAGTGTAGATAAATGTTCGGGAGAAAAGCCGTCGGACAACCCCGTAGGCGTAATAACAATATACTTAATCGCATCTACGACCCTAGTTAATCGAAATAAACCCGCCAAAGGCGCTTTTGCCAGGTAAAACGTAGTAGGTACGTCCGGCATAAAACGGGCTAGCGGTAAATAACCGAAAACTTTAACAACGTTGTGTTACAAAATATTGTACAGACAGAACGATTAGCAATTGTTGCGCTGAAATTAAATTAGAAATGGATGACTAACAAAATAATTGTTTACTCTTCGGCTTCGAGTCTCGTTGCCTCAGTAAGCAACATGCTTGGATAGAAGATAGGACCTTGTTCACACCCGCCTGTCTGCCACGCACGCTCGCGCTCGCTCAACTTTTCATTTCGCAAGATATTTCTATACTATTATAAGTATCTTCTAACAAATTCGTCTAATTTCATTGGTGTAAAGGCCCGTTTTGATCTAAATAAAGTGTTTTCATTTTCTAGGTTTAGATAAGAATTATCACGATGTCAGTAAAAGCATGTTTGCAAATAAAACATTTTAATGCTACATTTGAAAACCATAAATGGGCTTGTGTAGTCACCTTTAAGTTCGCGGATCGTAAT
This sequence comes from Noctuana stator, assembly GCA_018231225.1. Lineage (NCBI taxonomy): Eukaryota > Metazoa > Arthropoda > Insecta > Lepidoptera > Hesperiidae > Noctuana > Noctuana stator. Next base: position 14,020 of record DWQK01000333.1, read on the forward strand.
AACTATGCAGATACTTATTGGTTGTAGTATTAAGCTCATTATAAATCCTAGGAAAACTCTTATTTTGAAAAATATTTTAATTTTCCCATCGTTGCAATTAGGGCCTAACAAATTAATTTATTTAGAGTAACTTTAGCTAGAGTTTACTACATATTTAGCATTACGGTATTCTCGATTCCTTTAAATCGTGAGATCTTCAAATTTCATAATGGATGATCAAAGGCTTCACAGCTAGACAGTAGACACATATCAAGATACTTGACAAGACTTATTGGCAAATTGGCAAAATTGACTTTATACAAAATACATGTAACGATGCAGATTTAATTTATTATGAAAACAAGACTCATTGGAATACGAGAATTTCTGATTGTCTCTGATCCACACTATTCTCTCATTACGTTACAGAAATAGGCTTGAAGACCTAACTTTATACAAAAGCTTACCTACTCACATTTTCTAGTACTATGCAAGCAACACTCTCCAGCGTGCGTTGCAGTTACTTAATACCATTTCAGTTTTGGTATAGATTTAGGAAGAGAATTTAAAAAAAAAAAATTATGATTCCTTAACCTATGTAAGGAACCACTGTATACAGTTTCATGCTCTTAGATACTGGTTTAGGCGGTTTTATTGTTCATCTAGCATATTATTATACAGGGGTAGAAAATGTCATGTTTCTATATTCACCAGTTTAGGCTGTGGGTTGCCTGACATAAAAGAGATAGAGATTTATTAAATGGATATTAGCCGATAAATTCACGCGAGCAATTACTATGGCGTAGCACGATTCCGCGAACGAGCTCTTAAACTACTAGTATACCTACAACAACAACAACAACAAACAATTTCCTCTTTATTGTACACCGAAAAATAAAAAGAACACAAAAATAAGAATACAGAAATGTTTGTACATAAGACCCTTCGGCTCATAACAGCTACTTAGGTACCTACTTAATGTGATTATGATGAGTGTTTCACGCAAACTATTTAGCATATGAAATAGAATAATTTAAGCAGTAGGTAACCTAGCACTTATGCAAAATCGTTTTCGTTTCTCTTTGATAGAAAAACATTCTTTTTGTACGAGTGTCGCTCGGGCTTTAAAGTAAATATTATCATCGTGTGGCCCAAAACCTAAACGAGTGATTGACGTTCGAGCCACAATAAAACATTTTTACAAATTATCTATTGTTTTACCCAGTTCTAGTAAGAAATGTGCGTACCGTTTTGATCGACATGCGAGGTAAATAGTCTGGATTTGAGAAACAAAATGGATTCGTCGGCTTTCTGCGCTCGATGATAAAGAATTATATACTACTTAATACTTACTAAAGTTACAGAGACATAGAGACAGAGAGTATAAATTGACAAATGTAATATTGATTAGCAATAAAGAATATTATTATATTGATTTTTTTAATTAGAAATTATAATTTATTATGAACACAATATATGTAATTAAGTAACAAATAAACCTATTATATTCAATTATAGCGGTCTCTGTGCTACAAAGTTCAAAAAACAAACCGAAGCCATCCCTCACAATTTGTCTATAAACACCTCCCGAGGTATATATCTGCGCTCCCAATAGTCATAACTCTACTGATTACAAAATTTAACCATAGTTACACATCTTTTATTAACTCTCCTGAAACCACTATTTTTCAACGCAAGTTTTCATAAATTAATATCGGCTATATCCAAACAGCTGGTTTTACAATAAAATAACACGACAAAATAGTATATTACTCTGTGCCACGATCCAAATGGATCTCTTCACGGTGCGCTATTAAAAATGGTTTAGTGAACGTATTTTATGAGAAAGCAACGCAAACTCATAAAATGTCTTTGTAAGTGTGACTGTGAAATGAACGACATAGTAAATCTTAGGCTATTTAGTATAGCTATTTTCTAGATTACTGTAGGTATTGGATTTCGTACGATATACTTAGGTAGGTTTTTTTTTCGTAGAACCTATTTTGCTTTTATTAAGGTAATTGATATTTAACAATTAATATGTTATCTCCAGTTACCTATCTGTTTCGTTTGATTACGATTTCAGCCATTAATAGCTATAGGAACTTCATAAGATGATTCATAAGATCTAAATGAGATACTAAAATGGCGTTATATACCTAGTACAATAAACATAAAAGTATATGTGGATTTTATATTATACTTAGCAAATGTGACATCCGAGACGTTGCTTGGCAGAAAGCCAGTAAATATGGATAACTGCAGCTCTGCAAGCTGTTGCACCTAAAGCACGTTGCAGACTTAAATTACAGATTAAATGTTAAAAATAATTTAATTGACAGTTTAAATTACATGATCAGTTTCGGTCACCATCGCCATTGTTTCACTATTTTACTAGTCAAGACGATTCATTTGATACCCATATTTAAGGGTAAAACATGTCAAACATAATACATGTAATTGACGGCTGGTATTCACGCCGCGATTATTCCGCGAAGTCAGCGTGAAAAACATTTCGCACACTTCAACGTTACGCTCGCCTGAAATCGTTCACAGTAGAGCTCGCCCGCGTATCGAGAATAGCCGCTAAAATAGGCATTGCTTTATATTATCACGGCGCTAATGTGGAAGCGTTTGCGTTCACGAGAGGTTCACACTCCATGATCCCTTTGAAGCGGACGCAAATACCGACTCTTTTGGGAGAAAAATGCGTGAAACGCGTGAACAGACGCGAAATCCCTATACATTTCCAGTGTGACCGCACCCTCCACCTTCTAGCTACACGCCTCTACAATCTACTTTACATCTTTTATATTAAATATTTAAAACAAATACTTAATATAAATCTACTACCTACTAACTAGGTAAGGGTACTTAACCAAAAGTCAATAAAAGCTTTCCTCTGCAATGTACTCTGAATTCTCGCTTTGGAGTTAAATATTTTAATAAAATATTTTTATTCTTTGATCCGCGTAAGAGCGTAAGAACCCGAACATTTAATGAAAATTTCTCGGATGTCACTGTATCACTAGTAGGTACTCGCTAGCCGTTTCATAAATAAGCCGAGATTGCAAGACCCAGACGAAGTGATTTGAAACCCCTTAGCAATAAATTAAAATAGGCATAGAATTGATGCCCGTTTCTAACAAAAAAGAAGTTTTGTATGTAAACCAAAAGGTTTATACTATATAAATAACTACGGCAGACTAAACACAAATAAGGCGATTATCTTAGTTTGCGAGATCAGTGACGCAGCTACTATAGCGTCAGATAATTAAAAACATCAAATAATTCCGAAAAAAGGTCAAGAGCTTTGTGTCGAGTTAAGAAACACGATCACGTTCCGGACGATTTCTATTGCCACTTGTAGTCTTTGCTTCTTGTTATTTAGCTAAAAGTTTTGTAGGTACATACACTTTTTCAGTCTTATATTTGTATCTTTATCTTATATTTAAATAAACATATTTATTGTAATTGCATTATATGGGACTAGTCAAGACGAATCATACGAAACTCGATGTGTTTACTAGTAGTCACTGAGTAGTTCCACTTTCACATTGTTCCATCAGACCTTCGACACCAACACCCTTAGAGCATTTATTTATTCTATATCCAATACCAACATAAATAGATAGATACATAAATAGAGACCTATAAATTATATAGGTACACCTTTTCGTGAAAAGCCAAAACGGAAAACTTTCCGCGTGAATATCTATGTAGCCTTACCATACGAGTATCTACTCTTGGAAAATTTTCTGAGATTTTCGTTGTGTATATGTAGAAAGCAAACTTGTTAACTATCTTGAGAAACGGCCATGACAAGCCAAAGTAGTAAATTTCCACCCAGTGCAGTGGCATGTTTACTGCGTCTTCCGCTAAGCACCTCCGAGGGAACCAAAGTCTAAGATAAATTTCACAACTGAGGCCGCAGTTCTAATTATCCGCATGCAGTGCATAAGAGCGAACAGTTGAAGTCACAACACAAGGCAGATGTCAACAATGCGAATGCAAAATAGAACATGGAAATGCAAATTATTCAATTCATATTTCTCCTGCGACTCTGCCGTTGACTTGTACATTTTGTACAATAGGTACCTACACATAAATATATTAGCAGATGATACTACTACTAACTTTAAATAAGTCGACTTAAAACTTGGTACTACTATATCGTGCAGTTAGTGTTACAAAACTTTGCTTTTTAAAGTTTTAAACCTTTTTAAATTTTTTATTGTAAGTAGTACGAACGACTATCTGCCGGTAGTAGATACAGTCTTTTTGCAAATCGCATTTCTACATTCAGGTGATTGAACTTTCGATATTCAGGTCTGAAGGATTCAATACACATATGTGTAGGTTACCTGGAATCCTACCTATATGTACCGACCTACCTATATGTATACAATAGGTACCTACCTATATGTGTGACCATCCACGTGGTCGTTATCATGCCGATCCACCGTTCGTAAAGTCTCGGATTTGATTCATAGCCTGAAGTTTAATGATAAATTTAGACTTCGCCGCTTGAGACGTTCGTGGTCTACGAGTTTGTGTAGTATCTTACTGTAAGTTTTTATAACACAAACATAGAAAATAGAAAAAACAACAAAGTAAACATAATGAAGACAAATACTCGTATATGTATAAAATTAATTACACCGAACGTTAGACATGTATGTACCTATAGCTTATTGACAGTTTTAAAATACGACCTGCTCGAGCACACCAAATGCTCCTTTTGAAGATTGAAACATGTTTAATAGATTCCTAGAATTCTTATGAAATACGGCAATTATTTCTAACATAGAAATATATTTCAACTAGTAGGTACTTTACCTTTATTTAACATTTTCAGTCTTTAATTATGTCTGGAATAGTTGTAATCTTTAATTTGCTACGGCTACGAAACACCGCAGGCTAGCGGTTTTGGATAAATAAAGCTGGGTTTCTGGCTATTTCGTGGCTACAGCAAATATTCGTAATTATCGGTTTTTCATTCGATTTCTGTTTCGGCTAGCGCCGCGGCCGTTAGCGGCCAGTAGTACTTGTAGTGTCCCTACTGGTCGTAAAACCACTCAATAATCCCTGCATGTGTATATCTGAAATTGAATGCAATCGGGGAAAACTGCTGAAACGGTTTTGGAAAAGCTAAATATACCTACTCGTATATTTTTACTATATTAAATGGAACAGAAATAGCAATTTTCTCTACGTTCTTTAAACTTTTTTTATCGTACCTTAAATGATTATTATTGCTGTTTAGAACCGCGCGTCGCTCATGTTCGTGTCCATATCGTGTTTGTTTCATACCTTTCGGTCCTTCTTCTGTCTTTAGAATAAATTTCTTTATGATTCTACATGGGTACGTTATTATGACGATACTTATTGATATCAGGAATCTGGATACAAGCGAGCTTTCTATATTAGCTATCGTTCCTATCTACATTTGTAATTCCTGGTTCTAAAAGCTCCTTCGTAATATTAACGTTTATGACGCAGTCGTTCAGATATTCTTAACAAAGATTAATTATTATTATTCGATCTTGCAAATGAATGTTACTGACACGCAATGTCTGTTTATTGATTAAATGAAGAACGATGCACCCAATTCGCGCCAGATGCCAAGTAGATAAATCCCGAGAGCTAGCAAGCTCATATGTCGTGATAATAAACGCCATATTTCAACATCCTTTCGGCTGAGCGGATCATCGTATATAAAACTAGGCACCCTTTGGCTGTTTGCCACCCATAGATCTCATGTCGAAGGGGCTACCCACCCTGATATGAGATAAAATGTTAAACGATAAACAATTTATCCCAGTGAAAAATTCGTAAAACCCTATAAATTGTAAGTTCATATTATATTTTTAGAGTTCAATACCCAAAGGGTGTCAACACAACGGAAATTGAAAAGCATTCGTCCGTCTGTTCGTCCACCTTTCTATGTCTATGAACATCAAGAGATAACCGTTTAAACCTTTCCAAACAATTTCAACCATGACTAAAATAATTTAAATTACAGTTATCCCTTTTTTTTTTAGGGTACCATAATTAGTATTCGGCCAAAAGTCGATTTTCCGCAGAAGGGCGAGCCTTTTCCCAAAATCTTCAATTGAATCCAAAGGGTTTTACTCGTAAGGTAACAAAATTCGGTTTGCTACAAGTCTGTAAGTTTGTAAGAGTTTGTAAGAGTCAGTGATGAATTTTCACAGTTTTTTAATTAAAGAGTTAAATAACTCATGCCTATATTAATAATAATTACAATTGTAATTAAATACAGATATGAGCATGTAGGCCATTTGATTTTAAAAGAAAACGCAGTCTGAGACGTACTGCGGTCGCGTTTGTAACACTGGAAAACGGTTCTGAACTAACGCTTATATAATAAATAAAATTATACGAGAACACTGTAAGCTAAAAATAATCATGGGACAGAAAAAGTTTTTTTAATACATACATTATAATATTTTTAGTTCAATTGTCTATTTATTTTTGTATCGTCCACGCTCTACTTACAACAAGATAAAAGCGACGCGACCCCTCGATTGTTGTCAAATTCGTGGAAAATCGTTTAGACACAAAATAAGTATTCGCTTTTGTTATTCTTGAATGGGTGTCATCAAAATACATTTATATTTAAATTGTAAGTATTCACAAATCATTGTTAAGCACAAAGATTGATTTAAATCAGTGATAACTATACATGAAAGCATTGAAGTAGGTAAGTGAAATATATAGATTGATATAGATATAAGTACATATAAATATTTTCGTACACATTTATTTCATATTTCTCATAAGCTTGCTATAGTTTCTTTCTTATTTATCTTTCAACTTTACCAATACAAGGATTAACCATTCAAGTTATAAATATTGTGTACAACTGTAATTGTAGTTATTTTGTTGGCGAGTCAATAAATAAATAGACAAAGAAGACAAGCTATAGTTTATCGCTATAGTGAAACCACGTTTCGTTAACACTCTCGAGTAGTTTACCTAACTAATTAATTTATGTATCAAATTTATAGTGATCAGAATTGCAACTAAAATTTATTTTTATATGTTTACTTATATAAGTATTAAAAAATTTGTAAAAGTATCTAATACCTATACGAAACAGTCGTTTTGTTTAGAAAATTTTCTCCAAAATAATATATGTTATTTATTCGTGAAGTCGCATGTGCTTCACCTCAGTGTAGTAATAAATGTTCGGAAATCGTCCGCGTTACGTTTTTATGAGGTTTATTCAATCCATGAGTGTTTCTATAGCACTTGTCCAGTTATTTAGTTTAAGTTTTTTTTAATTTAGCTAGAAACTTTTAATTTATTCGCTAGTTTTAATATTAATCTTTATACAATAACATTTTTCTAATTCACGCAGGTATATCATTTTAATAAGTAATGAAAAGTCTATAACTAAAAAAGCGCACAAGTTTAATGTCTTGGATTGATGTAAGTATATTATTATAAATTCTTAGGCAACTTAAACTCATAAATACATAATATGAGTTTTCGGGTACGTAAACAGATAAAAATTAGATAAAATTACATTCTACTATATATACTTACCTACATTTACTGAAATCCTGCTCGAACTTGTTGCTATAAAACTTTTAAAAGTTTTCATTTGCTACATGTAATGTTATACTATCATTCTAAAATTCACTAAGATACTAAAAATATGTTATATATTTCATAAACATATAATTTTTTTAAGAAATTTAAGAGTAGTTCACACGAGGGTTAGTCCCAAACGCGTCCGAGCGGCGACCGATTCACAGGCTGCCGGAACAAACACTGAACAATTCTGAAAGCGCGCCATTTCAGGGATGTATAATATAGCCGTTAAACATAGCCTTTATTTGTTCACACCAGAAAAACTACCATGTTTTAATTGATTCAACAATTGACTTAACAAAAACAAGGTAACAAGACACAAAAGTAGGTATATTGATTTATATTACACACACATAGGTAGGGTTCCAAGATAGAAAATATCCAGTAAAAATATAGAAGAAAAAGAGATAGCCGCTTCAATTGGCAACAAAATTCAATCAAATTTTTGTAAGCAATAGAAAAAGCAAAGGGCGATTCAGCATATTTAGAAGCCATTCAATAATGTTAGGATAACATATACTCGTATTAGCTTTTATATCTGACTAAAAAAAAAACAAAACTGGATCTGAATATAGTGATTTCGATTATTTACTATATACCTACCTACTATACTGACCTACTATACTATACTATTCCGTGCTTCGGAGGGCACGTTAAGCCGTCGGTCCCGGTTGTTATCGACAGATAACAGTCGTTAAACCTGGTCGGA
>DWQK01000334.1:0-22280 GCA_018231225.1 Noctuana stator
GGAAGGTTTAAGATTTCAATAGCTGTAATTTATAGTTATTCGTCTAATATAATACCTATGTATATTTGTAGATATATTTTGAAACAATAGTCCCGCTAGCAAAAGGCCTTTCTCTAAGTTTGGAAGTGGTAAACTCTCCAATTTTATTGAATGTTTCGCGTTAGAATAGTTACAATTTAGTTTAGATCCTATTATATCAAATTTATGGTAACCATTTAACGGACCTGTACTTTGCTAAGGGCATTGGAGCCTCCGAGGCGAATGTATTGTTGCGGTAACTGACAACAAAGCGGTTAAGTTTAAAGGCGACGGTAATTGGAATTCGTGATAATTTCAGTCCAACAATTCAAGCACACCATTGCTGGCTCAATAAACTACGCCTATCTTAGCAACGATGTCTTAGATTCAATAGAAAGGAAATAATTTTCGTTGTCGGCGTTAAAGATAATATCGTAGTACGATTCTGGTGCTAGATTCCTTGCAGAATATCTTAAGAGTATCGCGCGAGTCCATCTCGGCGGACTGCGCCTCTGTCCTCGGCGAAATTCGATTTATCGCCGGGTTGGCACAACGCGGCCCGTTGTACGGTTCCGCCTCTTTACTCGCAGCCGGGACGCACCAGGGCTACCAGTAGGTACCATCACGCAATATCACATTTCTCGCCAACTCTAACGAACTTGTTTGCTCACCGGTAAACGCTTCTGGCACTACATCATCAATTGCCATCCCTATGTGTTGGACTAGCAATAACGTTTGAATACTTTTAATTGCAAATGCCTATCTAGAAAATCGATCTCGTAGGCGTTTCTATACGGAGGCGTTGATAGTTATCAAACTCATACACTAGAAACTTGATTATAGCTTCGGACGACAGACTAACTAACAGTAACATAAGTTGGTACACACATACTTAGCTGTAGTATTTATTTTAGCATTTCCTAATAATATTTACATAATTATACAAGCAAAATCTCAATATTACAATAAAATAAAATTCAATATAATTATCAAATTGAAGAAATGGAAAAATATTAAGACGATTGAGGCACCAATGGTATAATTATAATATAATAGTTCATTCCTTTCACGCGCGTCTAAATTTAGTAACAATCTCGTCCCTGAGGCATTCCCCGTGTAGTCCACCGGGAATGCATTGGCAATTCCTGCTGTCCGCTAAGTAATGCTCATATCAAGTGTTGCGGCGGATAATTTAAAATAAACTTTAAAAAAAATTGCTTTTCTCTTATCCAACTCACGTACAAAATATTGTGTAACCATTATTCATAATTAATTACGGGCAAGCTGCAACATCGTAATTGTACTTACATCGTGAGCTACAGTAGCGATTTACGTAGTATTCTTCTTTTTGGAGCAATTTGCAGTAATAAACCATAAAGGGAAATCAATAAACTGAAACCAGTGTGTGCGCGTATAATTGCGTGTAAGCACAACCCTGCAGAGCGGGCCCCGCAAATTAGTATAGAAGATTGAGTACAAGAGGTGTCGGATTACGAGCGTCCGACAGGCGAGGGCCTTGGCCCAGCCCGTCGACTACAACCAACCACTAATTTATAAATCTTCCATACTTTCTGCATTGAATTCCATTATGCACATCCAATATATATTATCTACAGATTAAAACGAGTTTCGATACAGCACAAAACTACAAACGTTTGGATTGAGCTGTATCCATTACTGTACTGTACTGTAGCTGTAACACTAATGTACTTTGATAACAAATATCTCGGCTGTCTTTACAATATCCCGGTAACATTTCAAAGTAAGATGACATCATTGCCTACCTTACCACGGTAGTAATTAATTAGTGGACCACGGTAATAGATAACTATTGTTTAAAGGAATAATATTCTATACAATATACGTACCAAATTTATCGTAATTTCTTTATCAAAAATTGAAATTTAAACAGTTAGTAGAGTCAGTAAAGATTTGAGCGCATACCGAAATAAAATTCCTACAATAAGATTGGAATACGGTGGACTTGGAAAATTAATTAATTCTTTTTAGGTCCAGATATTCTAAATAATGTTTTTGTTAGAGCCATACGTGTAGCCATAAGTCTACTAGTCTAGCCATAGTCTGCCACTTTCAATTTAAAAAGAAATCTGGATAGAGACAACAATTCTCCGTTGTAATTTTTCAATTTCATCACAGATAATAACAACACGTATAAAGTTTCATACAAGAATTGCAATGGCGTCTGATCGCAATTACAGTCGGGTCGGCACTCATCTCCGGACTTCCATCGACGGCACGGTAAATTAGCAAAAAATAATCATCAAAGATCGCACCGCAAATGTACCTACAAGCGGTACTGTGGAATGCATGAGTAGGTATTATGAGAAAGAGAAAATAATATTAGATTTAAGACATTTTCTTTTTTATACACTTAAACTTGAAAAAAGTAAGCTTTTATATAGAGTATTTCAGATGTTAGTGGACATTTCATGCATTATAAAATTATAAATCATCACGAGAGGATCAAAACGTACTCCTCCACTGCATTATGTTAACAATAAACATACATAATTAAAAAATAACAGCAAAATCGTAACGTTAAAAAGTGTACCTATATCGAAAGGTCTGAAATACACTTGGATACCTGTGGTAAGTACATACATGATAAATTGATCGATGATCTTAATCTCTGAAGTCGTTTCATTAATCCGAGTAGCAAAAAAATTGTGATCTCAAGTCGTAATGAATGGCGGCTGTGAAGCGTTTGATACAAAGAGGTTCGTATAGCGCAATAGCGGGTGCTGACCTGACATGATCCATTGAGTCAGGTGCTGACAATCTTTAGTTTAGATTACATAATATTATAATAACATTGACTATTGCATTACTATTTCAAAAGTTATTAAATAAATTTTGTTGATAAGATGTAACGAATAATATTATAACTCGCGTTACGAAAAAAACCGACTTCAAAGTTGTCGCGCACATATTTAAATTTAAGACTTATATATGGTTTTCTAATGGATGCCGTTATCAGAAGTATCAAATTAAAATGGAACTAAACATCAGTTAACAAATTAAAAAAAATCGTCCAAATCGCTTCACCTTCAACCAATCGGAAGTTACGAGGTTTCAAACATAAAAAAATAAGTCGAATTGAGAACCTTCCTTTTTTTTTAAGTTGGTTAAAAAGATACAAGTTCCCAACTTAAATTAACATTACCCTAAAACATATTTTATTTTTATGTTTGTTTAAGGGAATGGCGATAGGGTTAATACAAAATCTTATTTGGTAGGTAAATAACAAGGGGTTGTTTTAACAGCATTGTGGGTCTTGAACTTCTTAAGATCATAAAAAAAATTATTTTAGGATAGAGTCGAATGTTGCTATCGCCTGCAGCAAGAGTACTTAGATTAGACCTATTATATCGATAGCTTCAGTTATACCTATTAACTTCATTACTGGATGGTCTCTCGAATAGTACAACATATCGATGGAAGTGTAGGTTAATAACATTAGGTATACATAATATATTTATAGACACAAGAATTGAAATCAGTTTTTATGCTTATTTTATTGTCAATTGGTTAATTCACATCATAAGATATGTCATAACACAAAATAGTTAATAGTAGGTACCTACTATAGTAGCTTTAGGTACATTACTATCTTAAGTATTGCTAATAGGTATCTAAATCAGAAAAAAACGTATAGGTACTTTCTAGCTAATAGAATATAATATAAATTACACACGTATAATTGTCAGAATCTGTAAGAATAAGTTTCAAATTGTATGAGGCTCAATGTAGCTATCTGCAATCATTGCCAAAGGCGAAATTTCGAATGAAATTACTGAATCATCGGATTGTATTGAATATCTGTTTAAAGTATCGAAATAAACGAAAACGACTAAAAATTGTGCAGCTGCATTAACGACCAAAAGGAACACTTCAATCACCCGTTAGCTGAGACGAGCATTTTCTTTGAAGTACGTAACAAAGCATTAGGTATGTTGCTATTGGTATGTTACGCCATGAGCCTCTGGTGTGAGGGAGTTCCTCCATTTATCAGAAACTGACAGGTTAGTATCGTCTTGTGCATGAGATCATGACACCCCAACGGCAGAGTTTATGTCAACCATAAATAAATTTTCAAATATAATCTCGATAAAATAAATACTTCGTGATTTCCCCACTTCTCCTCCGACTCTGCTTTTGGGTAAAGGCTAAAATAATATATTTGTTACTATGAAAATGTTAATAGACAAATAGTACAGAAGGTATAATATTATCTGCTGATTAATGTAAAGATTCCCACGCTAAGTTACAACAAATCATATGGGCCTCACCGGACTAGACTTTGTTTGAAAAGAAAATCTTGGGCAACGCTCGCTGTAGGTTTTCTACAACACCGTAAATAAGTCATGGAAAACGCATGTTCGTTTAATTTATAACTTTTCTTGTAAGAAAGTGTTGTAAGAAAAGTTGTAGTCGTACGTACCTAGGTAATATAAAATTCCGAATGTGACTTACGGCTGTCCCTATAAGACCTCAACAATAACTTATAAAAAAACTGTCTGCTCATTTTATTCTGTATAATCATTTTATACCATTTGTGGCAATAAATTATAATCTATTTTACACAACAGTATTTTTTATATTCGTTTTTAAATTATTTGTATTAATTTTAACAATTTTCTCTGACGGCTGCAGTATCACAAAATATACAAGTAACATCATATAACTCAACAACAGACTCAGAAGCGTTATTAAAATGACAAACTGTTTCCACCAACTATGCAACTTATTGTCGATGCTCATCCACAAGCCGACGAATAATATAGTTTCAACGGTACACACTATGATCCAAAATATATGCCACACACGAACATGGCGAAAACGAATCTTAAACTCCATCAAACAAAATAAATATATGAAAGCTAGGAATAAATAAAACGCCCTTTTTACTGTGCTGGCTTGTGGCACAATCAGGAAAAGCAACATCACTTGGTAATGTGAGAACAGTATTATTATGGCAACAAAGGGAAAGAAATTGATAAATGCCGCAATAGAGAGCAATCGAGCTATAAAAAACGAGTACCACCCTAAAAATTGTACCAAGGCAGCAGACAAATCTTGAGGTTCAAGACCTCGAATGAGAGATCTTGGCACTCGGCGTGGAATATCGGGTTCTTCAGGGATTACTTCCCAGTGCTTTCGTCTAGGTGGAGCTGATAGCCACGTAGGAATTGTTTCAGCGTTCTCCATCATTTTTTCGGCCCATACCGCTAAAGAACCTGGTCGAGGTGCTGGCGTAAGTGGCGGAGGTGGAACGTCGACTTCTTGGATAGTATATTGTGTCTCCCGTCTACTACTTGTTTGCCTTCGTGGTGCGACTCTGTCAATTATTGTTAAAGGCCTTCCGTTTTCCTCCCTACTCTCAATGTCATCATTAAAATTATCTCGACGAGTCACTGGTGGCAAATAGTCCGAGCTGGAATCCGTATCTGATGCGAAATCACTATCGAACAAATAGGGGTCCTTTTCAGAACTTCTTGGCGAAAATTGTATTAAATCACTGTTTATATACTGTCTGCTGTCATTCAACTTTTGAGAGGAGACAGACTGTCTGTTTAGAATGGTTTCGCGAACTGGCTCTTCAATATTAATTTCATTTTCTGTCTCTTCTTTTTCCTCAGTTGAATCATCTGCGTCGACGCTCACTTTGTTACTCCATGGATATCTTCGTCCACATATTTTTTCCCTTTCGAATCTTCTGTAAGTGGTCGCTGTGCTAGCCATTCTTAATGAAGACGCTATCAGAGAAACAGCTTGTAGAACCACTGCAAATTAAAATCAATTTTATTATAATGAGTTTAGGTAGGTAATATATCATTATAAAATATTACTACAATATCATTAAAAGATTAAATTTGAAGTAGTTACTTTTATCATAATTGGGATTTGCATAACCTGCCATCATACTCAATATGTTTACAATGGCATGTGGTGCTGCATGAATAAATGATTGCAGGAATAGATATAGTTCCAACGGAGACGGCGCCCTGGCTTTCGACAAAGCTTCATGTACCCGATCCTTGTCATCAGATCGACATGCAAAAACTGTTTCAATCCACCAGAAGATTAAGTAACAGTACCTGGAACACCCAAAAACGTAGTGTGTATTTTGTACGAGTAAACTTTACACGCATGTTTATGCAGTTCGGTGGTTATCAAAAACTGTGATGGCGTCTTTTTCAGTGCTTGTAATTGTTATGTAGTGTGTACTAGTTTTTTTACAATAAAATTATGGATGATGGGTATTTTTGCAAAATTTAGAATTTTGTTTCGTATTACTTTATTCAACCAACCTGCCAATAGCCGCAATTGGAAAGAAAATTGTGTTGACGATTTGCAGGAATATCCATATTATGTGTTTGCGCTCGATCTGGACCGTAAACCCAGAGAGATCCGTTTCTAATCCAGAAGGCGGACTTGCGAACGTGAACACCATGCTTATTAAAGCTGGCAACACCATCAGTATCGTACAGAACGCTGCTAATCTATGAAATAAGCACAAAAAAATTCATACCGGCGTATGGAATCTGTAGAATTCTCCCGAATACTGGTACCTAGGTGCCTATTCATAGGTGAAGTGAATTCGGATTATATAACGCATTCAAACGCCGTCCATCCAAGTAACCTTGTGTCCTGCTTCGTACCACCAGTCACACCACTGCCTCACTGACAACCTTCACATAATATAAATGCAATGAACACTTTTAATTGAAAAAAGTTTAATTTAAATTACCTATTACTGACATTATTTTACGGTAGGCAACCACGATTGAAGTGTATGAAATATTATTATTATTCTGAAGTACCGTTAATTAATTTAAATTACCTGTACCTACATACAAAAAAAAATATTTACTGACACATAGTGACTTCACGAGAAAGCATTTCTTCGCGTATGAGCGTAGAATGTGCTTTGGTTTTGGTTTCGCATACCTATGACTAACTCATTTTCCTTATCAAATGTAAAGACTAATTTATAATGGTCATACCTAGTCAAGCGATAGTTTCAAATAAAATAGTAGGTAGTAGTATCTAGAAAGTGTAGAAAGGAGTACTTATTCTAGAAGTATCTAGAATGAGTACTCCAAAGAAACTTACCCATCCTCACCATTTTGATAATGTTCGTAAATGAGGGCCAAGTCGAAACACATCAATGTTATATATATGATCAGTCCTCCACAAGAGGGTAAAACCCTGTGCAACAGCAGCGCCTGCCAATCGGCAAGCTTCCATCCCAAAACCTCCCCTGATACTTGATTGTCTAACTCACATACTACCATGTTTTTTACTTAGCCAATTCGTTTCTTATAAGTACATGTTTGTGACGAACTTTCATGTTTTCTTTGCCTTCACTTTAACACTGTACACTGGAATTGTTTTCGTCTTTATTAAGTGAATCATCAACACTTATGACGACGTTTGCCATGGATTTAAATTAATTTAGAATGATTGTTACTAGAAATTATGAAGGAAATAGCATTTAACTGGAAATTTTAAATACAAATGAATGGACAAAGGTAAGGTTTACTGTAGCACTCACACGCCCATTGATTTTAGTGATAAGATAATGATAACATACTCGTAATGTACGTACCTAATGATAAGCTCAGTCTGATGGCATAAATTCGTTATGATATTCCATTGTCACTGCGATGCGAACCTATTGTTTTAGTTTTTTTTTAAGTTAAGCACGAAATCGGGAAGTAATATTATGACACAAGTTCGTTCAAAATAAACGTAATAATATATTATATATTAATAGATTTATTGTAAAAAGTTAATTACATTAGTTAGGTAGGTCGGTACGAACTTACTAGTAGGTACCCTAGACCTACGTAGGGGTTAGGTTCGTATTAAATAAACTAAAAAGGCAAATACCTTGCATCGAATCGACTCCTTTATTCTATTAAAAACATAATAAATAAGCATTTTTGTTCTGTATTTTAAATAGAATAAAGAGATAATAAATAACTAAATTTAAGAAAGTGCCTAGATATAAAAATAAATGTACCTATAATATACATACATACTTAATTTACCGAATATGGGGTTTCAAGTACTACAAGTTACAGCACAAAAGTTTTAAAGAATATGATAACAGATGGCGCTTCTAATGCTTCTATCTTAAGACATTCCAAAATTTTGTACGCCCACTCATTATTCTTGGCCTATGGCCTATATATATAATATAATTATACTCATACTATGAGTTTTTTTGTGTACACATTCTGCCATAATCCTTTCGTTCCATGTGTATCCATTTCTAGTTGACTTTCTATGTAGTTGTATGGCATTTATTTTTTAGTTTTTTAATTTAAAATTCATGCATTAATCCAACCTCATGCATTGCATACAATGTACTCTGTGAACGCATGGTCAGTGTCCCTATTTTACATTTCAATTCAATCAATGGCAATTTTTATTTTCACTTGACAAATGACAAATATGACATTTAACATTTGTCATCATTTATGACAATAACACTTTTAATTTTACGTCATATAAAAAATATAGTTTTTTTTATTTGTAGGCTCAATAAAATAAGATATTCGTTATAAAAAACAATAATGTTGAGACACATAGTGTTCCGTAGCCTCCGTAGGCCTCGAGTATCAGGATGTTCCAGTGTACAACACTCAAAGCAAATACATTGTGGAGTTTGTTTAGGAAATCCAAGGCACACATCAAAACCAAATAGTCTTACTTCCCCAGCGATAGCTGGCAAATATCAGGTGATAACGGAGGTTAATTCGCCAGTTATTGAAAATACTGCTGAAGAGATACATAAAGACGAACGATACCCAATTCTAAGTGATGAATTCGAAGGGATAAATATGGAAAGTAAGCTAAGTTTCAAGTGACTACATTTAACTTCTTTTTTTATTCAGCTTTGACAAAATTGCCAATGTCGCTCTATAATATATTACAGAAAATGTGCCTTTAATTGTATGTGTCATCTATGTGTCTGTATACATACCATACTGTTACATGTAACAAATTTATTTTGTTTGTACCTTTGCTTGTGAAGAGCAACTTGAAAAAAAAATGTGTATTGTATGTATTATGGTATAGTATTGTTATTAATATGTTTTGGTTTTACTTTGTATAAATTTTGTGTTCTAGGAGGAAAAAATGGAGTTTATGAAATAGAAGACCTTGTAGAATTACTTCAGAGGGAAAATTCGAAAGACATATTTGTTGCAGCAGTAAACCAGGATATCAATTATGTAGAATATATATGTATAGTTAGTGCTCGCAGTAAGAGACATATTTTAGCATTGGCAGAATTTGTCAGAAAGGTTTATAAAAGAAAATGTCACAAAACAGATTATATACCAAGAATTGAAGGCAAAGATTCTAATGAGTGGATGGCACTAGATTTGGGTACATATAAGTGACTTTAACAAATAAGAATTTAATTTGAATCATTTTAAAATAAGATATGATGGTTATTTTGATGATTCTGTTACATTTATTGTTCAGAACTGACGATTGACTGTTACATTATTATGAAAAAGCTTAATTAATGTAATAGCAAAGTTTTCTATATATCTGTGATTTTTCATTCATAATCAATAAGTTGATATATATCAATATCAGACATTTTTAATTGCTTGTGTTGTTTCAGGTAATATAGCTTTACACATTTTCTCAGAAAAAGCTCGTGAGACTTATGACTTAGAGACTCTGTGGTCTGTGGGACCAGAGTTTGATCAACAGATAAACAAAAAGAGTGATGTTGTGGAAATATTTGAAAATTATAGTGCTTATTTGAAGGATCTTAAGCCATTATCATAGACCAAATACATGTGTTTTTAAAAGTAGGTTACTAGCATTGGCTATAATAAATACAACCATTTGTAAATCAGGCTTAAACTTTTTTCTGTTGATACCTAAAATTACTGATAAATCTTTGGTTGACGGAATACAACACGTCATGAAGAAATTTCTGTATCACATGAATAAAGCTTATATTTATAAAATACAAAAGAAATTGCTAAATTGGTGTTGTAAATAATAACACAAAAATTAACTCATAATATGTTATTTCAAATAGAATAAAATACAGCATAGAAAGTCTCATATAAAATGTTTATTCTTGCTTAATTACATTAAAGATACATAATGTATGGATTGTATAACTTAATCACAATCTAAATAGTTTAAATTATCAAATACATTCAATTCCTTCTATTTTATTAAGCAATAACAAAAATTAAATTGCTAATAAATTGGAATATACACTGAATAAATTTTGACTAATCAAGTTCACATAATACTTAGAATTTGATTATAAAATAATTTGGCATAATTTCATATACACACTATGTCAGAATCCTAAATGCATTATTCTTAGTAAAATAATTAAAAAATTATATCTGTTGACTAAGCATTCATACCACAATCACAAGATCCTTATATCAGTCAAAATGCAGTTACACATTCTAGAAGACTAATTTTATCGTACCCTAAAAGCGCAGTTTTGGAAGCAAACTATTAATATTAGTGCTTCTTATGATTTAAACTAAATTATTAAAAATGTGAAAGCCAATTTAGTAATAGAAAATTAAGTAGCAAATCTGTTATTACAGGTAGAATACAAAAAATATTGGACCACATTTACAAGTCTTTCAGTTTAACAATATATTAAAAACCGTTATGCTTTATTTGAGCATCTTCCATAACTAGTGATGCATCATTTACATTAACTCCTGTAGTGAACATTGCATATTAAAGATAGTGGAAAACATTAGTCGACTTTTAACATTGTGATAATTACAGGGTACATACACTACTTATAAAAACATTGAATAGTTTACGACAAGTAATAAAAAAAATGAAGCACAGTACCAGTAAATTCAAATCATAATATTGGTGCAAATTTCTAAAGATCATAAAAATTTTAATTTTCAAATATTAAGGTTTGTGATTCCAATTTGAATCCATGTTTTGGCTTGATAGAAGATTAAGACAATATGGCCACACTACGTCTCACACCAGCACCAGAATTGACATTGTCCAAGCTAGACCATTTCTTAATACCATTTTTGACAATTTCAGCAGATATTTTATCTTCCATAACCCTAGACATTGCTTCAAGTTTTTGTGCTCGTTCTTTGCTAAGAGGCTCACTAGGAAATGCCAAGTCATTTGCCTCTGCTAGGGTGCGTAAATCAAAATAATATTTTGCATAAACACTTGAAGGTACATTTATATTGAACTGTAGCATTTCTAAAAACTGTCGCTCCAACTCGTTCATGTCTTCAACTGTGATGTCTTTTAGTATCTGACAGTAGTCCACATTCCAGACAGCTTGATCGTCCCAAACTTTGCTAGCCAATAAAATTGCACCCAAAACTATCCTTCTCCAGTTAGAAGGTGCAATATCAAGTTCAGCACATATCAGCAGTCTTTCTAAATACACCAGTGTTATAATAGCACATTCGGCTGTCAGTTGGGCTGCATTAAATAATGTTCTTACAAACTTGTAGATCTGTTTATGTTCTGGATTATATCTGTCATAGTCATCACTAACACCTTCTTTAACCAATGGATGGAGTTTTTCATCAAATATATCTATTCTGCGTTCAGAGGTTCTATTTTTTATATGGTAGTAAATAGCCAAGGCAACACACTTGACAGTATTTTTTAAGTTAGGCTGGGACACTGTACTATCATCTAAATAAATTGTTGAACAGGAACTGCTTTTCTTTAGCTTATTATCAGCTATTTGGTGTTGACTGCGTTTTCTGGTTATACCATTTTCAATTGATGCTTTGGATCTTTCCATGAATATGGTACCAGCAATGGGGTCTTGTGAGGGATCAATGTCGCCATCGTCAGGCTCCCTTTCACTAATATGTTGGATGTTATTCGAGCTCACTTCACCTTCAGGGAGGTAGTCTTCTAGTTTTACAATGTCTTTTCTGATAGGTGACGGACTTTGGTAACAACAACAACTGTTTTGGTTACCCATTCTTATATAATGTAGATGACGGTTAGAAATAACTCATTATCAATTTCTCGTCACTAACGCAGGTCTAGTTACACATAAATAGACCTCCAAACCTCTAATATAATAAAGGCCCATAATATCTGAAAGACGAAATTTACAGGCTCGTTTATTATGCACACATACACAAGCTTATAAACATTTTGTCCCATTTATAAACAAGATAAAGTTTACCTTTAAATAAACTATGATCACAATAAATTAATTAACATTTTGGAAAATGAACTTAGCAGAGCGGAGATCATCCTTTGCTTTATCATTGACAGACAGAAGCACAGAACACTAAACTCCTATGACAAAAGTTATAGTAACACAGAAGCAAAGCAAACGAACGAACGTCATTTTCGATCGCATTAGATACAGACTAAAAATGAACGCGAATATATATTTTTTATCTATGTTTGCGTATTATATGTAAATTTTTGTCTGCCTCTGACATTACGAGGCAGTCAAGTTATGTTGACTCAAAGATTTTATTATAAAAAATGAATCCGATTGAGACAATTTGTTGTGTTGTGTTTTATTTGTAAAAATTAATAACTTATTACATTTGTGATTATGATAAATTGCAGTATAAAAAACTGTAAACGCCTATTTACAAACTCTGAAGTGAAACGGTCATTTAACTGTTGTTATTCTAAATTCTCTACGACGCATATCTAAAATATATATTTATATAGATTATTATCTATCTAAATGTATGAGATCAGAAATGTGGTTTAATCTGTGAATGATTAAACTTTACTTTATCTGTGGTATAATACAAAATGTTCGATTTCAAAATGGCCGCAACTCGTTAATTAAGTACTAACCAAATAACGAATTCGCGCGTGCTGTTTATTGTTTCTTACAATTACGTTGATTTCTTAGTGTATTGGTAAATAGAATTCTTATATACTTTAAGTGGCGTATTCCTTGTATATTTAATTTTATTTGTTTATTGTGTTTCCAATTTGTAGGTGAGGATGCGTCGCAAGAGTGAACGTACCTCCACTAGGAAAACGAAAGCGTCTCCAGAGAAAAAAGATAAATCTGAGAAGCTAAAGCGTCCAAAAACAAGGCGCAGAAAGGAATCCTCATCATCAGAAAATGATTCTGTGGAGGAACCAGTTCCTCCTCCTACTGTGCCAGAGAATGTACCCGAAAACAACCCGCCACCAACATCAACTAAAGATGTTAGCCCTGAAGAAACAAACGAACAGGTTTGGCAAGTTAAAACTTCTGAAGGAGGAGGTGAGATTCAAAAATTAAAGATATGTCTAACTCGACCGCCGTCTACACCTGAAAGGACGGAAAGATCACCGCGTAGCAAGCGCAAGCAGTCACGTTCCGCAAGCGGTGAGCCGTCTGAGGATCGCAAGAAAACCAAACATCGTTCTAAACGTTCAGGGGGTGATTCAAAAGAGGGCTCTGATAAGAATGCGGATAGTCAGGGTGATGAACCAGAAATTGAAAAAGATCAGGATAAACCAATTACAGATGTAGTTGAAGCTGAAGTTTCACAGACTGAGAATCAAGAAGAGAAAAATGAGAAACAAGAAGTTACTTCAGACAATATTCCAATGTCTACAACAACAGAGGAAACTAAACCAACAGAAGAAATAAAAGAAGAAAGTGAAAATACTGCTACTTCAGAATCTACTAATGAAGAGACAAAGAGCGACGAAAGCCAAGAAAATAAGTCAGAAACACTAGAAAAACAGTCTGATGCTGACACAACTGTTGCTTCCCCAAAATCTGAAATGGAAAGTAGTCTAAACATTGTTGGTGAAGAAGAAAAACAGGAAACGGTTCCCAGGCAAAGGAGTGTCTCAGGTGACAAGTCAGAAGTATTAGAGATACATGCCGAGGAAAGCAGACTTGAGTCTTCTGAAGTTGGAGTGGCTGATTCACAAGAATCACCCAAATCATCCAAGGAAGACAAGAGTGAAAGTGATGTGGACAAACATGAGGTAAGTATTATTGCAGGTGACAAAAAGGGCAGCGTTCTTGTTGAGGATGAAAACAGTACAGGAGATGAGCAAGTTACTATTAATAACCAAAATGTTGTAGAGTGCTCTAAGAGTCCTGAAAAGGATGTAGGCAGTTCACACTCAAAAGATACAGAGAAAAGATCGGAAAGTCCAAAGCATTTTAATGCAGAACAGTCAACTCAAGTAGCAGCTTTAACAAGTCAAGAGGGAATACTGCATAATGGTCAAGTAGCAACTCACTCAAACAGAAAGAGAAGGTGGGGTTCTCGTCCCAACCGTATAACTACACAAAAATCAATCAGCATATCAACAGATGTTCTAAAAGATATTATACCAGACGTTAAACCAGTGGAGTTTGATGAAGTCATTGAAGAGAAAAAAAGCAGTAGAAGAGTAGAAGTGACAGAGAAACTGGAAAGACCAGTATTGCCTAAAATTGTCATAGACAACACTGAAAGTGTGGAGATAAATAAAAAGGATAACGATGACAGAGATAATGAAAACATCAAAGTGAGGGAAAGTAATATGTCATCAAATAGAAAAATATCTATAGTGAAAGATCATGACAGTATAATAGCGAGACCACCCAGCCCACCACGACACAAGCAATCACATGTGTTGTACATAACTAATTTAGTAAGGCCATTCACTTTACCCCAGTTAAAAAATTTACTGCAAAGAACAGGAAGAATTGTTGACAATGGATTTTGGATTGATAGGATTAAGTCTAAGTGCTATGTTCAATATGAAAATGAAGAGTAAGTAATATTTATTAAGTATTTGACATAAAAACTTATTTATTTTATCATAATTTTGCCAGAACTTATGTAATTAGAATGTTTTTACATTTCCAGTCAGGCGGTGGAAACAAGACATGCATTACATGGAGTAACTTGGCCTGTATCAAATCCGAAGACATTACATGTAGATTTTTCTACTCAAGATGACTTTAACAAGGCTAAGGCCAATGAAGAGACAGATAATGCTCAGACTTCTACTATTCCTGGGACAGTGGAGGACTGGCTACGGGAGCAGGATCTAAAGCGGGAAAGGGGAGATATGGTAAGGATTAATAGTAATCAATATTTAGTAAAAGTGTTTTATACTGTTACTGTATGCAATGCATGTACAACTTCTGATATTTTGTTATTTAAAGGAAAAAACAGATGTGGCTATGTACAGGTTGATGTAAATATGTTACACTACATACTTGCATAATAATTATTATTATACTTTATAACTGCATATTAAAAATAAGATAAAATGAAGTTCATTCTTGATTTTAATTCTAACTGTCTATTTAAGGAAAAACCATGGGAAAGAAAAATGACAATGAGGGAGTGGGATGTTGGGAAAAATGAAAAGAGCAAAGAAAAAGAGAAACCCAGCAGGGATGACCGCTTTCAAGATAAGAGGCGACACCGCACTCCTGAAAGAAGTCCAGAACCAGGTATGTATACATAATCACACTATCAGAGGCTATAAAACGTTTCTGTAATCTTGTGTTTGAGTGTGCACTTACATGTTAAATATTTTTTCATGGCACATGTCTGAGAGTTCTCCATAAAGTTCTCAATGATGGGTTGATGATGATGAATGTATTTATCTACCACATCTCACCAGCAAGCAACCTGGGTTTTCTACTTGAGAATGCCTTAAGCATTAGAAATACATTCTAATAATTTTTTTTGAATGAATTACAATAAAAACTAAAAAAATATCAAGAGTATTTATTATTTTTCAATAATAACATCAATCTATTATATAGTAACAAATATTTATGTTAATTGTTAATAGCTAAGAAATTCAAGAAGAAGGAAGAAGAGGCTCCAGCAAAACTTTTGGATGATCTATTTAGAAAAACAAAGGCAACACCGTGTATATATTGGCTGCCATTGTCTGCGGAGACGGTAAGATATTATGTTAGTCATCCCAAACATTATGACAGAATAAATTCTTATTTAATTATTTCTTCTTTTATTTTTTTCAATAGTATATTACAGAGTTTAAAAATTTATTTTAGAGAATTTTTACTTCTGTGCAGACATTATAGCATATACATGCATATACTTTACTTGATACACCAAAATAAGATGAAGGTTGCTTAGGCATGTAAATTTCTTCATTGTTTCAAGGATAAAATGACAATTAGGTACATAATCAGATGTGTGTGGGTGTTGAACCTGGATCGTATTAAATAATTGAAGGAAATACAACTTCAGTCCATTGCTACTACTTTTTAATACCAGAGAAAAGTAATAGTTCATTATTTATTTTCAGATTGCTGTCAAAGAGGAACAGCGTAGACAGCACATGGCCGAGCATGAACGTCGTTTGCAGGAGCTTCGTCGCACACGTCACAGACATTAACATGGTCCGTCCCATGTCCATTCATACACACATTGACAAACAAATACACACATACACACACTTTATCACACACAGCCACACTCACACTCACATAGTATGTAGAAACATTTATTATTTTAATATAATTAGCGTTACGTTTAATTTTTATTGTACACATAAAACACAAAAACTGTTGTATACATCAGCTGTCAACTCATTCCATGCTAATATTTCGTCGAGCGTCCGATTTTCCTTACAGGTTACGAGACAATCCATTTTTGTCACTTTAAGTCACTTTTTGAAGAATTCGTTAGGCGTATGTTTACATTGGTTAGGTTAATGAAGACACATTCAAGATTGCAGTCAAAAGTAACATGACAAGAATAAATCATTTATGTTATACAAAATGTTATAGAAAGGCAGGCTTGGAGGAAATCCTATGATTTAATTCATCGTTGGAGTAATGCAGTCGCTTGTCAATTGAGGGAATGTTGCTGACACTCCGAAATGGACAAGAAATGATGTCGCACTGTCTTCGATGTGCTACGTCGTTAACAGGGGAGCAGTCTTCAGGATTTTGTATCACTTTAAATGACGCATTTGAGTGGCAGTTGTAGATTTGCGTCTTAGCAAGAAGGAGAATGTAGCACGAGATGCTGTCAAGTATGAAGATGGTGTTTAAGAGTTATGGTGAACAATTTAATGAGTAGATTAGCGTATGGAAATGAACCCTTACCTGGTAAACATCGAATTGAAAAATATTGGAAGAAATCTTCGTTACATACAACCCTTGGACCCATGGAAAAATAATGGATATCATCATGAATTATAATAAAATTGAATTGGAAAGGTCAAAATGTAATCTGATATAAATGTGTGAATTTATATTATGTTAAATAAATAAGAGTAGAATGAAAGATTTTGGAAGAAATGCAAGTCAGTCCCAATTTATCACAATGTGATTTTTGTGTTTGACACTGGTTGGTTAAATGTAATTAATTATTCCAATAATTTGATGTTTAATAAAAAGTCCCTGATATAAGATTGTTGTTTTTTTTAATATCAAATCTTATGTATTTATATAATGATTTCGTAAAATCTAAAATCTGCTATAGAGCTTAATGTGGAAAGAAAGATCCGCCAGGAGCAGCACTATTGCATGATACTTTAGCGTAGCTCATGATTATTTGTGGATTTAAATAATATAGCATAAAATAATTGAACAATCATAATTATTTTTTATTACTATAATCATTAAATCAATCTTACAAGAAATAAGAACTTTTTCATGAAATAAACCAATGCGTATAAGGTAGAAATTGCATTAAAATGTTTTTTTTTCAACAAGATATACAAAAATATATTATGTTGCGACCTTTGGGATATTTAAATGAATTACTAACTAATTAAAGCGTTTGCTATTTATAACCATGGGACAGGATATTGTATTGTATGTCTGATCTTAAGTGTACCTACCTACATGATGTTATATTTACCTAGTACCTACTTATTTCAAATGTAACAAAACCTAATTTGATCTCGTAATATATTATGGAATAAATGAATCTAATCGCTATCGACCTATTAATATCGTCTTTAGAATTTTTACAATTGTTTTTATCTATTGATATCTAGTTATCACAAGGATACGGATAAGTTCTGATATACCTACAGTCTATAGGCAGTTGTGTTGGCGGATTGTACCGTCAACCACTGCATATGTAAATAAGACTTATATAAAATGGTAAGTACAAAGTTCATTTCATATTTTCTGTAAAAAAGTATGTAGGTAGCTACTTTTTGATCTATATCAATATTGGCACACAAGATCTCCCAACATAATTGCCCACGAAAGTTGTGCTTTTATTATCTAGCATGCAGATAATTTTTTTGTGGGAAACAGTGATCTTATCACGGGCGTAGAAAGTAAGGGAGGTGACCACCACAGGATAATACTTAGTATGTACATACTTATATGTTGATATTGTACCTATCTTCATACCTAGTTTAGTCTAAGTTAGAAACATATCTATCTCAGGTTTTTTAGTTATTATTTGTTCTATCTCCAGGCTTTAATATGGTACGTATTGCTGACGCTCTTTGCGGGAGGGTTTGCACAGAACCCCTTTACATTAGAAGAATTCGTAAGAGGAGACTTCGCGCAAAGAGGATTTCTTGGCACTTGGATATCTGGTAATGTATTTTAGTAACCTGAAAATTATAAGCATAGAATAGATAATAGTATGTACTAAGTATAGTACAGAAGTTACTCTGCTAAAACATTTCAATAAATACTAATTCTTGCTACGACATAATAAATTAATAAGTTGCAATTCAGCATTCACATGGCTGCTTTCTTAAAGATTATATTTACCTACAACAATTCCCTCCAATCTGCATTGGAGCAGCATTTTAAAGTAAGCTTAAGGCCTTCCTCGATTATGGGGAGAGACACGTGCACAACAGTGGGACATAAAAAGGCTTTCTATGGCGCATTTGTAAACCACCACCTGTAACAAGATAGTTGGCGAAAATGTTCGTCGGTTTTAATAAAACTAGAAATCTTTCAGAATTATTCCTAAGAAAATAAGTATATTATGTATGCAGGGTGTAACAGGACCGGTGGACCAAACGTGACCTGGAGGTGAAGCTCCACAATTCCTATCCATTTCAACCCCATGTATGTTCAGCAATTTTCTACGGTTCGGCTGATATTTGAGAATTTGTGATTTTTTTGAAAATATCCGATTCCTTCAGAAAACCTAATGGTACAATGTAACCGTTGGACCTACGCTCGTGATTTTTTGCCTTAAATTAGCTGAATACTAGGCCTTTAGTATCATGTAACCGCAGTTAATCATTGCTGTATAAAATACAAAATAACATCGAGATGAAGTTTTTATTTTACAAAGTTCAATATTAGCACTAACTTTGAGGGGCTGTATAATAAAAATATCACATAACATATTTTTCTGCAACCTATCTTAAAAAATACTAGGGTTTGTGCAAAATAATCCCTAAAAGTTTCATTTGGCTAGCAATACTACAACATTTTAAAAAAGGTAATTGAGTGAAGGAGCAGGTAAATTTTACCAACTTTAAAAGTGTTTTATTCAGCTAATTACCTGTTCATTTGCGGTTCTTATTTTTAGCAAGAATTAATAGTTGTCATTTAGTCTTTTTGGTAACCTTTAATTTGTTATGTTACTTTTGCTATGGTATAAGTTTGGTATGAACACACCTCCGTGGGCGTAAACAGCTGGGACACAGTTCTATAAACTATTTTATCTGTTTACGAAGTTTAGTTTTATGTTCAATAAAATTCTTTAATTTTTCTTCATAAAGTTTGACAACGTGTTTCACTTCTCTGTTGCTTTCAAAAGAATGATTTGCCTACCGACTATTCTATTCCTGTAAACTTCAAACATTCATTAGTAAACTTGGTCAAAACTACTTCGCAACGCGACATCATTGTACAAGGAATTCACTCGTAGTTCTATTCATAACAAAAATATTTTTTAGAACTCGGTAAAGCTGCTCATTTCCATTTAGATTTTATGTCCGCGGCGTCCCAAGGATTCATTTGTAAACATGACACGGATTGTTTTGTCCGTCCACCCGTCATATTTTCTAATTCGTCTGTTGTGGAGCAAAAATTCCAGGTAAACGGATGTGGTTCTTTTTGCTGCCAACGCAAACATACGAGTACCTTTGAATCTCTCTTAGTAAAGTGAAGTGTTCATGTGAAAAGATAACAGAATTGAGATTTTTGTATTTAATTTAGAGCATAGCAAGCGTGTGTGATCAATTCAGTGATTTTCCAAATTTAACTACAAGTGGGCACATAATTTTTTAATCGTAACATATCTACGGTTAATATATTTTTACTACATTAAGACCACCTTTGTACATACCTCTTTGCATTGTACTCCATCTTATAATACGTAGGTTTAATATAATTTATTCTCATTAAGATAGTATACATTATTATAGCGGGAAACCACTGGATCCACAGGGTAATGGACCGGACGGAGTGGCGCCACTTAGGGGAGGCCTACGTCCAGCAGTTGACCTCCAAAGGCTGATGGATGGATGGATGGATAGAAGTCACGAGAAGTCAGCTTTTCTCATAAACAAAATATTAAAATAATTCGTTGTCGCACTAAATTGTTAAAAACACAAAAACAACGCATCTATATATAATGTATGTATTTATATATATCTATGTTTCTTCGGTACCAGTATTTGTATTGTAAATAAACAAATAAATAAATAAATAAAAAATCATTTTTATTCATCATAAGGTATTTGTATACACTCAATGAACGTCAAATAATACGGTACATCGGCTTTAGGCGCCCATTTGGCTAAGTTAGGCCGGGAGAAAAAAGCCGGCGTATTGTGTAGTACCCAATATTATATAGTAAAACCTTTAACACCAAATACATCTACTACAATCAATGTAACATATTAAAAAGCTGGCAAAGGAAGCGTGAGTCAATAAAGCTAGCGTTGTTGACGAAGTAAATACGAGTACATACACTGAGACAAAGGCAGAAAGTGTTTCACAGTTTGATGCTACGAGTATACGAGTATCACGTCCAGACTCTGTCCTAGACGCAATTTTTTATTTATTCCTCTGCTCTACTGGAAATAAAGCTAGTACCTTGAAAATAGACACAGAAAAAATACAATTTCTATAGAATGATTAAGCGAAGTTTTATACATGGCTGGCTGTGTTGTTTCCATGAGTTTTTGTTATAAATTAAACGGCAAAACTAGGCTGACTTAAACTCTATCCATTTTGTTACCTGTGGACGTTCATGGGTTGCAGTGCACACCATCACTTAACATTAAATGGCCTAAATGCTCACTGCCCTATGGTTGCCTTTGAGGATACTTTCAATGCCTTTCTGAAAGAACTTTATATTTTAAGACGCATAGTCAATATAATTCCTTTCAAGTCCATCAAAATATATAAAATTCATACCTCCTCGTCTTTCCACTTTGTAAAAACCTTTAAAAAAGATTATAATTATTATTCGGGGATTTCACGCGACAATGGATTAAGGTTTTATGAAAAGGACAGGCGCGTTGGACAAACATTGAATAAATTTCGATAAAACTTAAAATAATGAACACAACATTAGCAGCTAGGGTCAATATTATTCCGAATCTGAAAGTAGCTCACGTTTAATTGGTTCTTTTAAACCGACTTCAAAAAAAGGAGGAGGTTCTGAATTCGATTGCATTTTATGAATGTTTGTTACCTCCTAACTTTCAGCCGGGTGAACGGATTTGGATTTTTATTTGAAATTATGTGCGTGACAACTTTGCGTGCGTGAGTATGAGAGTACCTATGATGCGTTAATGTCTCAATCGTGTCGTAAGGAGATGTAATTCACAATCCACCGTACAACCCAGGATTCACTGTCTTAGTGAACCACCCTAATTAGGATAAAGATGACGTAATATGATAGACGAAATACAAAAATTCGAAACTCAAAATACTGGTAAAATTTATTCTCCTCAACTTTAACTTTTACAACAGCACTAAATACGAAAAGCCGTCGTGAGCAGGATGTCGTTGGGCAGCTTACCTCTCTTCCGCTGACACAGGGAAGAAACTGACGAAGCACTTCTGTACAAACACCGCACGTTACGTTTTCCGAGAAACTTTCTGATTTCAAGTATCCTAAACTATAGTCTAAATATCGCAATATGACAAAAAAATAACGCTTCACAATCACAGCGCCACGCTAGGATTCCCTATGTCATGGGTGCCATGGAAACATACAACAGACAATTACACAAACACCCAGACCGAGAACAGAAATCGGTATTCATCATTTAAATTTCTACCCCGCCAGAAATCGAACCCTTTCCGG
>DWQK01000335.1:0-22279 GCA_018231225.1 Noctuana stator
GAGCCGCCGAGCTCGCCGCCGCGCGGCTCCCCGCCTAAGGTGGTCGTCGATGACAGCCCCCTGCAACCCGCTATGGGCAAACATAAAGAGTGTACGTTGCATCCAAATACATATATTATTATTATATAGTTTCCATTTAAGCAAATCAGCTCCCCGCCCTAGGTGGTTCTTGATGTCTGCCCGGTATGGCCCGCAATGGGCAGGCATAACGAGTATATGTTGCGTCTACGTATATTTGTTTTTATCTAGAAGCAAATAAGCGTGCAGCACATCTGATGTTAAATTGTCACCATCCATGGGCTCCATGCATCAAACCTCATCTACACCTATATATTACAGATAGACTAGATTAAGTATCTATTTATTATCACTTGTTAATAACTTATTATGCTGTTCCTACTAATTTCTATTTCTATTACTATTTTCTATACACCAGTGCGATATAAACTTATATTCTATTCTATGATAAAAAGCCCTTTGTAAAGCATCTTCGGTCCGTAAATCCAATTACCAACACAAGAACTGGTTTACTTCGCGGTTTTTAATTAGGGCGGCGAAGATACCTCCCCAGGCGAACTATACTAATTTACCTTTAAATTTCTTTACCTTTACAGCCTATAAACGTCTCAGCAGTTGTTAAACCGTGGAGCCTTTATGCATGGTTTAAATAGCTAAATAAATAGGGTTTGTTCGTTAATTTATCGGTCTCGTATAATTTAACAACCCATACATACATCAATCCCTATTCCCTTTGTGGGAGAGACTTGAGTATAGCAATGAGCAGCATTTTGGAGTATATTCCATAAATTCTTAGGTTTATAAATATTGAAGAAGATGATAAGAAAGTCATTTAAATAGTTTCATTGTAATTCATTTGTGACGTAATTGTTGACGAACGACTAGTCTTTGCATATTGTCTCAAGTTTGGCGAGGGCATGATGTGACGTGCCCATCAGAATGCAAGCTGAAGTTCGCACTTCCGCTCATTCTCGGTCCGCGTCCCGTCCCGACGTCTACTTGCATCGCCAATAAACAACCCGCTTACTTGTCGACTACAAACGAACATAACTAATTAGAATTAAATACACTATTAATTGTTACGACACATTGTTCGTCTACCGCTCAATGCTCCAAAAGGACGGACACCGTATTTTAATTTTAAATCATGTAACTAAAATATTTAATTTCGGCGAAACGATATAAGCGATAATTTTTTGTCAAAGCCCGCTTAAACTCAAACACCAATTGGAAAGTTTGTTGTAATTAATTCAAAACAACTGTTGAGCGAAATTAATGCGAACCTAAGACGCCCAGTAACCCACAATATTCGGCCTACTGGTAGTGAATGTTTCGTCTGTAATACGGTCGCGGCATAACACTAGTTTCCTTGTGCAGTGTTTATTTATGTTGGCGTCGAGCCAGCGTTGTCCGCCCGTCGCACGCGAACGAGAATATAGCGCTCCGGTCGCCTACGCTCATCTCCCTCGTCTCTCGCTGCTTCCATCGATATATTATTTAAATGTATCGATCGACGTATCGATCACGTCGGCGCGGCGTACACTGTATGAACTTCATCTGTTACGTCGATAACCGTCACGCCCCGTCACGGCGCTAAATTTTGTCAACCATGGAGAGAACTGTTTTAGGTATTTGATTAATAGTGGCCAAAAAGTGCCATACACAACACTAAATGTAAATAAAAACGTAATAATATAACTGGTACATACATATTTTTAATAAATTATTGTTGTATTTTTTCATTAAACACTTTTTTGTATTTTACAGCCTTAAAGGTGAAGTTGATGATGCGGCGTCCCATCAACCAACTGGTGGCTCAGGGAATAATGCCCCGTAAGTGTTTTGTAGTAATGTACGTAATAAAAATATAACAGCAATCTTCTATGCGACGATATCGAGAAGGCGCCCCTCTGCACTGTAACTATAGCAAATATTGCGTGGGTGAAAGAATTTTATTTACGACCCGAACACTGGGTAATGAGAATTTCTAACTTGCCAATAGAAAACTGAATTTTTAACATTTATAGAGCACGGACGATAATAAAATTGAGTCACATATATTAACGATACATTTAACGACAAAAAATATTTCTATTACAGCTCGCAAAACGCCACCGGCTTATTTTGAACAATGCAAACAGCTGGAGAGAGCAAAAACTGGAGATTTGCTGAAGGCCAAAATACAACGGCGACCCGATCGTCAGGAACTTGAACGAAGACATATTTTAGAACAGGTTTTTCAATTTATCTACTAAAGTACCTGTTACATTGTTTTATCTTTGTAAAATAATTTTTGCATGCCTTTTGAGGCTGACGTATTGGAACATTGCAACTCAAAACATACTTAAATACGCTTTATTATATTCTTGCAAATAAATATTAAGTATTTTACACTAATTTACCTGTCACATTCAAATTACATTAAATTATGTTACTAAATTTTTCTGTTTATATTGTAGGAAAGCCACGTTGATCCCAGTTTGGCTGAAAAACAGCGTATGCTAAAAAAAGCGAGACTGGCCGATCAGCTCAATGACCAACTTTCACATAGACCTGGCCCTTTGGAGCTGATCAAAAAGAATATATTGCATACAGAGGAAGATATTGAGGAGGCCGTTAAGAGTGGCATTCTAGCATTTAAAGCTACAAGTGAAGGAGCGTCAGGTCGTCCTCAACACCCATCCTCATATTGTGGGCCACCAGAGGAGGTGTCTCCTTCTCCATCACCACCTTCGACACTTTCGCCGATCAGTGTTGCTTCTCCACCCCAACATCCTGCGCCGGGAAAAGACAAAAACCGAAAGAAGAGTAAACAAAAACAGCAGCCAAAAGCACGATTTAAGTTTCACGAATATAAGGGCCCACCAAATGCACAAAAGTCTTCCTCTCCACCGGGTTCCGTGGAGACGCCCTACGAACTGCTCCTGCAGCAACAACAATTACTCCTTCAGCTCATGCTTCCCGCGTCACCTGCACCCTCGTCGGCATCTATAGCGTCCGACTCGTCCGACCTCTATGCCGCACCACCGCCTCCTCCATTACCCCCTACTACTATCACATCCTCTCTGTCTTCTTCAGCTCGTTTTGAAGACATGAAAGTGTCAGATCTGAGAGCCGAATGCAAACGCCGCAATCTTCGGGTTTCTGGACCCAAGCCGCAACTCATCGACCGTTTGCGTCCCTTCCTTGCAGAGATGCAAGAAGACACTCCGCGATCTCCGGTGTCCGTTGCATCGCCTGAATTAAAAATTGAATTGGAACCATCAGAGGATATAGTGCAGTCACAGAGGAGACAAATTGAAGAATTGGAGAGGAAACTCGAAGCGTCGAGACAGCAATTAGAGACTGTACGACGAGAAGCCGCCGGGGCAGTTGCAAGTGATCAGGGAAGAAGACTGTTGCAAGCACATTTGTGTTTTAATCAGTTACGCGCGCAACTAGATGCGCTGCAACAATCCCACGCACCTGCTCCCTCGGCACCCCGTTACGTTTTAACCGCTCCAGATAATGCCCCTGACCGAGTGGTACGGCTATTTACCGTCACTTCACCCTCGACAAGTGGCGAGGTTAGCACGGATATCACACCAGCCAAGACTGGGAACCCTGCGTATATCTTGAATGGTGTTAAAGTGGTACCAATAGCAATTTTGCCTGCTGCTCATTATGAACCAGAGCGTACTGTATCCGTACCTCCCCCGCCTCCCCCGCCACCTCCGCCGATGCCTCCAGTGGTCACTTCCCTACATGATAACAACGAGGATAGCCAAATAATGGATGATGTTCTCGAGATTTTAGTTGAGAACGGGGAGCTGCCACCTTCAGCTGTTGGTGACGTAAGTGTGAGTCGATCACTCGACGCCGGATACCTAACAGCGGGCTCGAGTGATTTCTCTCCTGCAGATGTTTTGAGTGATGATGTGCTTGGGGATTCGCACGTTCAAGATTCGCTTGCTGCAGATGAGCTGCAGAGAGAATTGAATGACATTCAAAATGAAATTATGAATCATGCCGACTTACATGCAGTAAATGACGCGAATCGATACGGTCAGACTGTCAACGACATTGACACCGATTTGAACGTCGACTTGCTGACGAGTAACGGCTTCCATACTGATTTCGGCAACGCAGATTCGACGTGTAATAGTCATGACGATGACTTCTTCGGCCGTCTATTGGCCGGCGACAGCGACGACAGAACACACACCGATATGGAAATCGTAGACGAACTGCCAGAAAGGATGAGTATGACGCCACTCACGAATGACGACATACTAGACCACAACCGGTCGGCCTTCGAGGACATGGAGGATCTGTCGTTGCCATCGTTCCAGAACGAAGACACGCGGCACGACACCTTCGAATACCATCCTTGCGAAATAGATTTCAAGGAGTTCGGAATCGATCTCAATTCCAACATGAATGTAGACACTGACAGTTACGAATACATGGATACAGAGCGGACGCCAAATTTGTTTGGACGCGGGCACGTGCCGCAGTGCGACCCGCTGCTGGGAGGCGTGTTGGCGAGGCCCGCGCCTCGGCCGGCTCGGAAACATTACTCGTGGGACAAGATCGAGTTCGACGCCACCTGACCGCATTCCCGGATACCGGTCTTCCTACCCGTGCTCCCTTTATGATCTCCGCAAAGCGACCCGCGCCCAACCACTTACTACTCTCGAGGCAAGATTGAGTATGATGCCACTAAGCCACACTTTATGATCTCACTGAGCGACTCGCTGCTGATCGGCTGCGGCTTGTTGGTGCACCAAGGAGCCGCATTAACACTACACTTCTCATGGCGAATGTCCTACACAATCTCTGTGAGAGGGAAAGGTTCCGTTGAGTGCTTTGGCATCTACTTCACGCTAAGTAAACTAAAGCACATTGTGTTAGTTCTTGGGTTTGGGTTTAATTTGTTATTATTTGGCTGAAGCATTTTCCGTGGAAATCGTAAAGAAATAAGTTATTTGTGTTAAAGAAAATAAAGTAATAACGAAGCCCTACTGAGTAGTGGTTCGAGTAATGTGCGCTAGTCTACATTCAGTGTATCGTTCTTCCAGGATGGTGACTAATATAGTGGAAATTAGAAAATAAGGATGAGAAACACAAAGTGTTGACAATTTGTGAAGGACTGTATAAATTTATAAGTGTATGGTACTTAATATTTGATACGAAATATTTGTATCGCTAGATTTTAGTTAACTTATTGTGTTTGTTTTAATAGTGAGTGTTAAGCGTTCGCACAGTTTTGTGTGCAGTAACAAACTTGGCTCACGTTAAATAATAAATCCAATTTATTTACTGAGGCATATCTACTTATGTATATAATGAAAGTATAGTGTAATACTCAACTTAGTTGTGGATTTCTGCATTCCGCCCGATGACTAAAACTTAGGGGAAATTATCATAAGAATAGTTGTTTATGTGGAGACATGAGCAAAAATATTAACAGATCAAGCACACAATTTTGTTGCCAGTGTAATGCAACTTATGTTACCAGCTAACTTGTCAGTCTCTGTTGCATGGATAGCTATTTCCCAAATCATTATGTGACATTCCAGTCTTGTTGAATTGCAAAAGTGACATTGAAAGAAACTTATATCTCTCTCGAATGAATACAGCCTATCACCATCCAGGACCACTTTCTAGTTTAAATTAAAATATAAATCTAATGAAAAGAGAGCAAATGCATATTCACAAGCCATCGTCATGGGTGGGACCAGCTCGGGAACAATATTAGGTATGAATTCATTTAGTTAAAAGTAGGGAGCCATCTCCTTGTGCTATCAAACAATTGTGCAAACACTCATCAATATTCACTTGGTAAATCGTACCTATTATAAATATATGTTACATTTGTTGTGTGTAAGTCAGCAAATTTTTGTAAATTTTGATATTGTTGTAGTGTGAAATATGAGTTAATAAAATGTTTTATAAATCGATGTTTAACAGTTTGTTAGCTGCAGCTAACATGTTAAACAATAAAAATATTGTTGAAACAAAACATTCTTTAAAAAATATCATTCCAGTGTATTAACTAAAGTTAGGATAGGCGCACCATTATCTATACTATTTATTGTTTTATAAAACGCAGGGTGCTTGCATAGTTGTTTGTGCGCATTATTTATAGTTATTTATTATCCTCGAGTATCTACCGGTTTTTGTTTGGATTTATCCTTAAGTTGTGTGTTCTGCTAACGTCCTTGAATTTAGTGTCTTGTGTTTTGCATTAACATTGAACTGTTACAGATATCATAGAATCCATGAATCCAGAAAAAATATTGCCATTTTTTGCATTTATATTTATTTTTAATTTTGGATGCGTGTCATGACAACGAATGTGGCTGTACAGCCTCAAATTGTGCCAATGTTTTGATATTTGCGTTTCACAAATTTATTAAATATGTCAGTACGTATTATTAGTATTTAGTTTAGTTTAGTTAGTATTTATTAGTAAATCAGTAGCATCACATACTACATTTATATTATTATGTATAAATAAATAAATTTATATACAAATATAATTTATAAATGTGAATTATATTTTTATTTAAATTTATTTATAGCGTATAAATTTTAAATACTGTTTAATACGAAAACCGTACAAAGTAAGGTATTTGTTTACTATGACTTTTTAAGAATTTGCTTTACGTAATAATGTTTACAAATAAAAGATTCATAAGTTTTAAACCAAATACCTTAAAAACACAACCATGGTCGACCCTTATGAATTTCCTCTTTCTGTTTGAAATATTTTTGATTGTTTTATATATTTCTTCTTGAATCTAAGCAGTAAAGCATACTACAGTACCCTTCAATGTGATTCTGCTCAATAATTCATATAATTATGTATATATTATATTTTTTTCCATATTTGCTATGTAAACTCTATTTGTGTTATTTTCTTTGTAAACTAAAATGGTTAGTTTAAAATAAAATTAATTTGCTAAAACAGTCATCTCACATATTTGTAAACAGTTCGGGACTAATATATTGAGTAAATACTAAATTTTGTTTGCTTCACTAAACTTAAGTATTATTCCATTATCTTAGTAAAAGTAACAATACTCTTAGTTTTATTACTTAAATTTTCTAATTGCTCATCCAAATTATGTACCTTTCAAATTTAGCCAATTGTAAGTTAATGAATGAGGGCACATTTTATGAACCTTGTGAGTAATGTTTTGCTGGTGGCCCCTTACGTAATCCTAGGCCTGGTAGCCCCAGCTGTAAGCTTTGTATACTACTTTTCTCTTTTTGAGAATAAGCCTAACTATAAATAACAGGTATCAAGTGAGATTAATAATTCGTAATTAAAAAATCCTGCAATCAGCATATTTGTTAGTATTATAGGAGAATTTTAAAAATTGTTTTTTTTTTTTATTAATAGCTTATAAACTGAAGTGATATACTGTGCTGAATTTGAATCATTTTAGCCGTAGGTACATTAAATTAAGTTCTATTTATAGATTAACTGGCTTCGTTATATCGCTTGTCTATTCGTAACTGCACTTATTAATCATATGTATGTGTACTCACGTAATTATAACGGTTACTTAGAAGATAATAACAATTTGTAACGACAGAGCCAAGTATATAATAATTAGGTGTATTTAAATTACCTATGTGATAACTGCAGAAATTGGATAATATTATGTAGTGTACCTATTTGGATAGTTTTTTTACCTTGCCGTATAATGAAGCCTTGTAAATATTTACCAAGCCTTTACTAGCTTAAGAAAAGATTGTTGAATAAAAATGTTTTGACAAAAATATTTGTCTTTTATTTCCTTATGTTTCAAAACTACCTATTTGCATTGCATAATTTTAGATGAAGACAGGTTACGTTTTAACTCTTAAGTTGGAATTATTTTTTGATCTAAGGATGAATTAATATTTATTTAGTAACTAGTACATAACTGAATTATTTTTGTTTTAAATTCCTAAACTTACCGAACGTGTTTGTGGGCATTCAAAAACGTTCATTAACACTATCTACTCGCTACGCCGAGCCGAGTTGACTCGAGTTAAATCGAATTGGACGAATTAACTTGACTTACTCGAGTGAAAACAGGATTCGAGTTGTATTACAAGATTAAATTAGTGTGTTACATACATTACATCCTATTCTCCATCATTTGGACATACCTACATAAGGATTGAAAGGCTGTAGCTTGTTATTTGTAAGGATGTTAGCTTATTTGGTAATTTTGGGAGTTTCACTTTACTGGCAATGGCAACCTCAGTTTCAGCGTCGTCTTTTTGTGGAGAATTCCCCGAATTCAGAACATTTTAGCTCTTATTTGTTCTTTATGAGAAAAATATGGGGAATTTTACATATTTAAATGCAAACCTGCTAACTAGATATATAAACTAAACTGAAATGTGGTATTTTCAAATTTAAACCATCAATATTTTTTTGAATTTAAACATAATATGGCAAAAAGTGGGAAAAAGCTTTAAAAACTGCTTATTTGACATTTTTACTTTCTTTTCTTTACGAGGGGAATTTTTGAGGAGTTCAGATTTCTTTCTCATCGAATCGGGTAATTGTGCCTTGAATTTTGGGAAATTTTGAACAAAGATGATATTAGCAATGCTGCCCAGTTTACTTTATTGTTTTGTTAATTTGTTAATGTCAATATTGTCAATTGTCAATGATGAAAATTTGTCACTTGTCACAGAATATTCAAGTCAGTAAACTCCTGTCCTGTTAATGTTTCCACATTCTAGTTAGGTACATACATACCTCTATTCTATTTTATTTTTTTCTCGTAAGACCGTGTAAAAGTGTTTATAATCACTCATTAGAAGTATATTATTATTCAGTAAACGTGCAAAACGATAGTTTAGTAATGATATTGGCTGAAACTTTATTGTTTGCTCTATCCTTGATCGATACCGGTGCTATATTATTTCTTTTAATTTACTATATAATAACCTTATCGGACCTCGAATGTGACTATTTAAACGCTCAGGAGTGTTGTGATAAATTAAATTACTGGCTGCTGCCTAAGTATATCGCTCATTCATTTTTAAGTTTTTTGTTTTTGTTGCATGGAGAAGTTGTTTTATTTGTTGTGAACTTGCCAATGTTTGTATGGTTATCATTTGAATATTTTACCATACCGCAAGGC
Source organism: Noctuana stator (assembly GCA_018231225.1). Lineage (NCBI taxonomy): Eukaryota > Metazoa > Arthropoda > Insecta > Lepidoptera > Hesperiidae > Noctuana > Noctuana stator. The sequence goes on from DWQK01000335.1 coordinate 9,156, forward strand.
AATATAGGTGCCTTTGACCCAGCTGAGATTCACAACCGTGGTCAATTGAAAAAACACCTGCGTGATGTTGTGATTTATTTGGCATATTACATGTTATTCTTCTTTATCTACCTGTACTGTTTCATTCTTGCCCTCTTGAAGGGAGAGTTCATACCTCGTGGTTCAGATGACCCTATAATAGTAACTGAAATTTGAACAGCTCAGTATGGCTGAGGATCCTCCAGAAGTCATGTATTTTGGAGGAAATGATGTTGATGAAGGGGATAGTGATAGTGATGAAAGTGAAGGTGAAGCTGAATCAACAGTTGAAGACACAACAAGGTGTGTAAAACTGGAGCTGGAAGCGAACATTGCTGCTTACAAAGAGAAAATAGAACTAATAAGAGATACACAATCTGTACCCTGTACTAGTAGTCTAGTAGAAAATGTCACATTAAACTACATTATAGTGAAGCAGATTCTTAGTAACTTACCATGGCAAGAAAAGATGCTATGTAAGCATGTTTGTAGTACGTGGGACTCAGCTGTGCAAGCATTAAGTAAGGAACAGATGGAGCCAGAGGACTTTGTTATAAATCTGCTCTCTAATATCTCAAAAGATGGCACTACATTTGTGCAGTCTGCATTGTTTTATACTGAGCCTCTAGTAGTGATGACTTTTGCTAATACCCCAGGCATAAATTTAACTCGCAAGTGTAGTGCTATCACACCCAGTCCCTGCAAGGATCCTTGTGAGAAAGAACATAGTTGTAAGTTTTAATTTCAAAGCTATGATTATTATAAGTAATTATAAACCATAAGTATGGAAATTGAAGGATAGGGGCTGGATATCTTTTCTATATTTAAAGTGTAGTTAATAGGCATTCATTTCAATGAATTTCATACTCTATATTATTACATAATTATGTAGCACTTAAGTATTATCTACATATAGTCTTACAACACATTAATTGGATACTGATAGGAGTCAGAAAATTTATGCTGTCAATGAATTATGTTTAACACTTAAGTACCTATTACACAATAAGTAAAAACATGCACAATTGTGTCAATGAAATTAACTTCAAAGACAAGCCTTCTTTGAATTAAGAAAAAAAACTTCTATTTGTCAACTCACACTTGAGCTTTGAGTACTATGGACTAAACCTCAGAACTAACCGAAGATCTAGACCTCTATACATGCTGTCAGACATAAAATGTGCGAAACTTTTGTATTAATCTCAACCATACCTAAAAATTATAATCTAAGTACATACATAGTTGAAATTGATATATATAATTATGGGTGATGTTTTGATGATTCCAGTATTGGACTTAGTAAACCACAAGGCCAACGCTCCACAGAATCAAATGCATACTATAATAGCGAATTACATCTCCTATGTTTCTCTGCCAAATTCTGTAACTTACAAACATACAATCACACATCTAAAGAATAAACCATTTATTGGAGGACTTTATATTCCAAAGATACCAGGAGTAGAATTTGATACCATTCATTTAAAATCGAATACAACATCCATCAAAGAAGGATTTTTTGATGTGGTTGGGCAACTCGCTGAAGAAAGGATCTTCAAAGGAGTATTAGTTTATGTCACTGAAAGATATCTTCTGCACACGGTTGAGGACATCGTATTTTTGAATTATTTTAAAGATATGTAAGTTATTTATTGTCTGTTTGCCTATCAACAAAAATATTGTCTATGGAACCCCCTATCTAACTTCTAACAATTTGTAAACTTTCAGACAATCTGAGATACCATATGCTCTTGGCGGCTGCATTATAGAGGACACAGTGTTTGATGAAAGTGACATTCCACTGATAGTGGAAGGTATCAATGAAGGCACTGATTTCATTAGTGACAATCTTTTGTCCATTGGAATATTTACAATTCCAAAGAATTCAAGATATAAGGAAAACAATTTTGATATGTTTTCATTGATTTTAGAATCATCTGATTGGTCTAAACCTAAGATACAACAGTCTATTAATGAGGTGAGCATGTTTCAGAACTTACTTACTGGGTTTTACTTACTGGAATGTATTACCACTTTTTCTTTCTTCTATATTTGTTTCTTGCTTTACTGTTTCTGCTATAGTTAAGCTTATGGAATTCTCAAATATCTGGAATTCCACAACTGGAATCTGGAAACAATAATATGTATTAAGTATTATTTATGTGTATATAACATTTTTATATATCTGCTAGGCACTAATTTTTACCAGTTGTAACAATCACTATCAATGAGAAGGCGGAACTTCTTATTTTTTTTGTGTATTTTCTACTGATTTTGTGTATAATAAGGCATATTTGTATTTTGTATTTTTTTTAATATTTCAGTTTTCGAAACAAGTACCAAAGTTTGAGCACAGTGTGGCAGTCAAGCTGTCATGCGTGGGACGTGATCAGAAACATAAGCTGGAACAAGATCTCTTTAGGGCTGCATTTCCAAATACAAGAATCATTGGGTGTTATGGAAATGGAGAGTTAGGTTTGAACCACCCAGCCAAACCCACTTCAGACTCTTTCCCTAATGCTGCTAAAAGACATAAGCATGACCCGGGCCCGCAATATGGAATTATGTACTCATATTCCACTGTGTTTGTTTTCATTGGCTGGGGTAAGATATTATCCAACCCATCACAAGGACAATGAAACTATTCAAATTAACATGTCTACTTCATGTTTTACCATATTATGTCATTTCTTTATCATTAATTAAGTATAAGGTCCTTATTATCACTTGTTAGTATACATTAATGGTGAAAATTATTAATGTTACCATTGTGGACTAGATACAGAGAGATTGTAGCATTAGCTACGAAGTCCTGTCGCCTTTAAATGAACTCCTAGGTATTTGAGAGCCTCTTCTTTGTATTCTCTCTATGGTTACTATAAAGAGGCTTATACTATGTTTCTACAATCATCAATCTACTTTAATACATGACCACAATAAGGCTATAATATTTTAGTGTTACCTACTAATATTTTAGTATTATTCTTTCTCCTTTTATAATAATATGTTAATTTAAGTAATACATACTTTACAAAATATCGTAGACCATAAATAAGGGTTGCAGGCATTGTAAATGCTATATAAAGTCTTAAAGTTCTCCATAATATTCTCAATAATTATGTGAAACCAGCCTACTCAGCATGGTGGTCTATAGCGTAACTAAGGCCTTATATCTGAGGTAAATGGTGATGATTATATTATGAACATATTTTTAGTAATTTCTTTCATATTGTCATGTTGTTTATTTTAAGTTTGACATGCATGGCTTATTTTCATTTGTGAAGTCTATATTCCTTATTAAGATTTAATGTTATTTTCATTTAAAATGTGCGCTGTTAGTCAATTTCTGGTCATGTTCTCTTTACGAAACGCATTTTTATAATCCTTACCTACATAATATTCTATTACAAATATAAGTAGGTACATTTAGTTTTTGTACAACTAATGAGCTTAAAATCGTTCAAACTGTAATTAGGTTAGTAGAAAACAAAGTCGTCAACCTGCAATTAAAATGACCAGAAGCTGGCCAGTAGTTTGATTTCAGATTAGTTTGTAAGGAGATTAATGGTTTTGGTCTGTCGATTTAATTATTGTAAGTGGTGTCTTATAATACATATTATAATAAAAAATTATAATACAAAGCAATAAAAAAATTTAAATATTAATATTATTTGCCTATCATCGTGTACACCACGCTTTATATAGATAATTAAACTTTTTCGTAGATACGTTTACGTAAGTATATATTTCGTAATTTGTATATTATATTATGACATAATAAAATGTATGAAATATATTATTATTGTTGCGGACTTTCTATAACGTGCCTATTCTGTTAAAACCCGTTTGGTTTATTTTCCTTTGCACATCCAAAGGACATCATATTACATTTAACGTTATGTGTCTTTATTTTTAAGTTATATTACGTGCCAACCTCGTTCTACCATTAAATTTGTGTTCGTGAAACCCCTAGGTCTTAGTAGGGAGGTCCATCAAGAAGGAACACTAATCTATGGCCGGCGCTGTATGCCGCCCAAATTTCTATAATTATCTACTACATGAAATGTAAAGATCGCTACATATCAAAACCAATTTTTTCTTCCTCGTTCAACATAGGTACTTATCGTTTATTAGTTGTGAAATTTTTTTGGGCTACACTTAACTACGTTTTCGTAATGAGAAAATAATAAGCAAATACGCGGACGGCATTACTGCTGCAGTTGTAATTTAGAGATAAATAAAACGATGTACCCATACCTACTTAAGTATATTATTGAAATTTATGAGGTCGTAAATAACGGCAGGTAACCTCTGCTGAGTAAAAACGTTATAATGCAATTATTAGCGTCTCAGTAGAGTTAAGTTATTTTAGAAAAATACTTAAGTGTAGAAATTTCTATAAAATGAAACCGGCTCATGCAACGGTGTATCAAACAATATCACTGCATGTTGCCGATCGGCGCACGAACATCAATTTGTTTTCTGTATTGGCACAAAGATTCGCGTGTGTAGGTTCACTTCATGTACCTAACAAGCGATTTTATTTTAAACTGAGCCTATTAAATAAATCCCTTAATTTTTTAGTTATAGCTTCGCGGACAAAAGCGCTTTTAAAATCACGCTCATAACAATAATCGTTTATAGGTAGGCTTTCTTTCTTACAATCAATCAATAGGTACATACGATCAACGTTCATCGGTTCATTTATTTTACGTAGTACCTATACCAAAGCAGCTACTTAAGTAGGTAAGTACGTGTTGACAATTTGATGTCAAGTGGTCATTCCAATCTCAAAAAAATATGTACTTGCTTATATTAAAACTATTTAAATATTATAAATTATACAAAATCTCGAAAACGATTTGACTCCTGTTCCATACCTAAGACACCTTTAGGGGTAGTAGGAGGTAAAAGTTAGGATTTTTGACAGTGGCGTAGTTAAGTACACCTGAGTAACCAAACTACAATTTCATCCTTTTTACAATACAAGTCCAAAAAATTTCGACTCACTACCTGCTCTGATATAAGTAATGCATACATTGCATATCTGTGGCAGTAGTGTCATGAATATCATGTGACGATCAAGTCTGGGAAAAGTGTGGCATTTCATCCCCTAGCGGTTGCAGCAAGGTGACTCTGTGGATCCAGTCGCCAGTGTCGCCACAGCACAGAGTGTATGCTTCGCTAGTGTCTAGTGATCGAAGGAAAGGCCGCGCGCGCGCTCGTTCCGTGCTCTGCGTACATTTCGCCGAGTAGAAAGCCCGCGAACGTGAACTTTACGCACTAGAAAATAATAAATTAAAATATTTTGTAAATACGGTGAGCTATGTTTATGCGAATTAACGCTTTTAAATACAATTGAAATTGTGTTTTGGATGAAAAATGTGGGTATTTTAATATTTAATTTTAAAGTTCACAAATTTTTCGACAAAAACTACAAAGATCAAAAAATGTATTATGAAACGCAAAATAAATTTTATTCAGCCAATAAATTAAATATTTTTTTTACTTTATTATTTTTTAAATTAGTATTTTTTGAAACGGTTACGGAATTGTGTGTCAAATTCATAATTAAATAATATCTAAAAATTCAAGAGTATTTTTTGAAAAATAACGAAACTCTTATCTTGTCTTGTCTATCTCAGAAGATTAAGAAATGTGGGTCTCAATAAATTTTTAGGTACGTTAGTTGATTCTATTTTTATTTTACTATTTTATTTTTGTTTTAATGTTATTTTAGTATGACAATGTAGAGTCAACTTGGTTTGACCTTTACGTAATGTATATTATCGAAAAATTTTAATTAAATATATTAAAAAGTAGATATTAATTAGTACATAAAGCAAAGGATGAACTTTCATTTTAAGCAGGTTTGCGAAATTAAAGTTAATGATAACTTCTTCACTTGCCTACTTTCTAGTAATAAATATCAAGTGCCCAATATCCGCATACTAACAATTGGATATAATATTAACTTTCAGTTGTACAAAATGTTATAATTATTAACATAGGATCAAGATCTTAATAAATTATATTTCATATTTATGAAAAATGGTTTTAAAACGTCTAAACGGAGAAAAACGAAAAAAGCCTAAACGAACATTTAATCTAATTTAGATAAAAAAGTAATAATAAAACTTTAGTACTAAAATCTATAAACTGCATACAATGAAAATTTAACAATACAATACAAACCAACGCTTGTAAAGTATAATTGACTAATATAAAAGAAACTCTATAACGTAAATTACGAACAAAAAAGAACTTTAACAACAACGTAAATCTTTCCTTTATAACACTAATCCAGTTTAAAAGTAACAAAGCATTTTTATTTTTTTCCCTTTTTTCACTAGGTCAGACATCGATAGATAACATCTTTTTGTGTAAGATATAAGATATGAGAGGTTCTCTTCCATAAACTTTTACAGCGATTACAAATATTGATTTAGGTAAAATGATAGAAGTGAACTATGTAGACTGTTTCCGGTGTGCAATTCAATGAAATATATAAATAGCTTAAATTGTGACAGCTGCTTACGGAACGAAACATTCGAGATCAAGTGAAAGTTTGTTATAATTTTCTCCGTGTGGGACAGTTCGAGTTGAAGTGAAAAGACAAACGAAGAATACAGAAACAATGGACCACCTGTTCCGGCAACGTAGGATCAGCGTGCCTAAACGGTGAGTAATACCTACTCACTCAGTAATGAGTACTGTAATGCAAATATAGAAGTTTTTAATTAGAACGATAAAATGTATACTAAAAAATACAATTTAAAATAAACATTTAAGACTAAGTAAAGATTACACGAAACATTTTTTAACATAATAGATTATCTAAAATTCAATTAACGAACTTGAACTTTAATAACGCCCGGAACGATTAGTGTCTTAGCGAGTCAAGCCGACTGTCTGATTTCTTTAAGCAGCAGTTGTGCACAGTCTGATTCCCACCCGGACGCGCACGACCTGAACTAATCGCAATTATTCGAACAAAACGGGAGAAAAACGTCGATTTAGCTAGATCTAGTTGTGATGCGATTCTCGGTTCGATTGTATTTGATGTAAACAGCGATTTCCTCTGCGAGGTGAATGACACTTCCCTCCGACGACCGTCGCGCTGTTTTTGTCGCTGATATCTCGCGCATGCATTGTTGCCACGGTCGACAATGGTGTTCCGACTCCCTGACATGTGCTCCTTTAATATTTGCGCACGATTGTCACCGAGCTGAAGGTGTTCTAGTTCTACATAACAAAATTGTACTTTAAGTGTAACAATAGGTAAATATAATAGCTATGAACAAAATTTACCTACCTATGCATTTTTTTTAGCTTGACTTGCTATGTTTATATTTATTATAAAACTTTGCGATTACTTTATAAACTGCGAGTAGGTACTTAATTCAATTGAACCGACTCATAAAAGACTGCTTATACTCGTACAAAATTATGTGCTTACACACAAATTCACGCAATACATAATGAGTTGCCGTGACAACAAACATGGTTTCAATTTGATCTAATGATGAGGTGGGGTACATAATACTTTAACAGTTAGTTTTTGAGCAGTCTCATACATTAGACTAGGTAACGAGGGTCTGATGATGAAGTAAGAAGTTACTCGGTCAGTGAAGTTAGTGGACAGTCAAATCATTCAACCGTTACTAGAAACCCCCGCAGATATTATGAGCTCATTTGGTGTCATCTTGATCAGTACCTAGTGCCCATCTTTATTTTTCTTTTAATTTTCTATAAATTTGTAATTTTGTTCGTGATAAAATCTATAAATCAAGATTTTTAACGCGAAATCGATTTTATTTACGGTCTAATAATTAACTCGTTTATCGAAGATAATTGGTTCTCGGCGAAAATGAGCAGCGATCGCTTACTGCCAAGCATTTGCGGATTTCCCTTCGTACTTTCCACGTATCTCCTCGCTTAAAATTACTAACTTTCTCCATCAAATATCTACTTTGAACAATTAAGCACTGCAGCATTGTCTCCTGCCTACTATTTAACTGTACATAATAATATAAACCGTCACACCAGTTCTACTACTGGTACTCTCGGAATTTTGCCTTCAATATTCAGTTGTACTAAGAAGTAGGGTCTAGGTTGATGGCCAATTGCCTGTGGACAGCCCGTAGATATTTAACAACAGTTAGGTGAAATGCAACGCTTCACTTCCTACCCTCGCTGGTTACCATCTTCCAATAATTACCCTTTATGCAATGAGCGTGTCCGCATACGATCATAAGTAATGTCTTTAAGTCAGTAATTTGAATAACAGTGTTCTGAACTATCCAACGCTAATAAGTAGGTACCTACTCAGCTGTATAAAGGTAATTTGTTGCACCTAACTAGTAGCAATTATATTGTATTTTCGATACCCCTTTAACACTTGGTATTCTGATATACTAAGAATTAATTTAACATAGGGGTATTTAAAAAAATATCACCCTAAGTACCTACTTCAAAATAGGAGAAGGTTCTTTGTTTTTTTTAGACATAGAATTGTTCGCTAAGCCGGGAAAACAGGGCCTTTGTATAGTAAATCGACCTAGAAACATTGATTGTTCTGATTTCATTTTATCGTGGTTATAACGTTCCTTTTTGCGGTCTTAACATTAACCGATTTAATGAGTGCTTTTGTCAGACGAGACCGTACGTTGACTGTCCGAAAATTGAATACCTTATGAACAGTTAGATTATTTCGATTTCGCTTTTGGTCTCATCTTACGAATATAATTGCTTTGGATATTATTATGAAGCTATGATTAAAGTTACCATTTATACACCCGTTTTGTCACCTTATCTTATTAACTTCATAATTTATTTAATCACGGAAAAAATGTTCCACACAAAAAGTCCCACAATAAGATTCCCTGTGTTGCCTACACAGTTGGTATTGCAGTTTTTCAGGCTCCACCCTGCAGCTGCCGTATAGGTAGGTACTTCTCAATCACGTATCTGCCCTAATACGTACCTACCTACTCTGTGGACTTAAACTTCTCCCCAGTAAAATAAAACCATCATCTACCAGTTAAGTCATTATAATATATGTAGACTGCAATAAGTACAAAAAAGTATCTGGTTGTACGGCGGGAACGAGACTTTAAATCATTTAAAATTCATTATCTCGCCACTGCCTGTGTGTACTAGCGTAGGTGCCAATGAAAATAGCTCTTTATTCTTATTATTGCGTTAAACTGCATAAATTTATTTCCCTGCGTTAACGCTCTCAAACACTCACTGGTTTCAAGAAAGTATATATACTTTGTTTATATTTAAGGCGAATTTCTATTACGAATTCCTTTCATTCATTTCATTTACTTACGCATCTTATTACTGAGTATTTAATGACTGCAGTTACGGTCGGCGACCGTCAAGTTGTCCATCCTCATGGTTGTCAGTACACGGAGTGATAATGATGTTGGCATGTGATTATGTATTTACTTCTAGTTAAATGCTTCGAGATGCAGAGCGCGTTTTCGAGGTTCGGAAGTGAGGCACCGGGACACTGTCTTGCTTACGCTCGGCGGCGTGCTAATTCTGAGTACTAAACATCATGCTTATTAATGGCCTATACGGTAAATTCTTGCACGAATAGGAACGTTTTTTCAGTTCACTTAAGACAATTTTCTGTAGTGACATCTATAATAATAGAGGAAATAACTAAATTTAGCTTTGATTTTCAACTTTTTGAAACATATCAATCATTTTTATTTTATGCATTTTATGATGCCTTGCGTGAGAGTTATAGTACTTAGATATAAAGGAGACCCACTTAATGCATTTACTCAGACACTCTTTCCTCTTGCGCTTTGGGTTACATTAAAAAGCGACAATGATGCTCCTTGAGGAATAAGATGGTAAGATCCGTAACAAATTATTTGATAATATAAAAATGTCTTCACGGAAAAAATTAGTGCCGCCTCACGCCGTGATGCGATCGATATAACTGTAGCCTTTCTTTATTGTTAATAGAGAAATCACTGAGATTAGTCCCTATCACCAGTGTCAAGGTTAATTTACGTTGAATATATTTTATGCCAACGATAATAGATTACTTAGAAAGTGGTGCGTGATTCCACTCTTTTGTGCAATTGGCCATGGTTTTGAGATCTGGGCCGGGAATCGATTTACCACTTAAGCATGGTATTGGTAACGGTTGCGATGAAATTTAAAAACCGTTCAAAGAAGGTCACTTTATACGTTTTTTGGCATTCATTACCTGTGTGCTTTTGGTTATTTCAATTTAAAGAAATAAAAACATAAAAGGTAGAGTTCCCTGTTTTGTGGGGAACATTAATAATACCTAATTAAGATCAATCTAATGTATAAAATATAATGAGCATACATCGATACTATACGCATACATTATAGTACTACTAAAAATTTAGTAAGGTATCGCACCAGTAAAAAATTTGGTGTTAAAGATGATGAAATTTACCGATCATTTTGTTGCTTTTGTCCGACCGGACGCATGAGCAAACTGTCCATAACAGCCGTACCCCAACCGTAACCAAGGTAACATTGCAAGACAATGGAATCTGCGTAAACCGCGAAGATCTTCACGATTATTACACGAGTATTACATATAATTTCTGGCGCCGCAAAAGAGTATTCTTTAGTGGGATTGATAGTGTCTTCTTTCCGTTAGCCGCAAGAAACGCCTCTCACGTTTGATGCAACATTTCAATCTTCAAGTTTTTACTCCTATGAATCCGTACCTGTACACTGTTTTATTATATCGCTAGATGACTGAAAATACTAAAATGCATTATCGTGGAAAAAACATGGCTATCGATAATAATTCGGTATTACTTCGGTTTCATAAATGATTTATTTATTCACAAAAACTAACACGACATCATTGAACACGGAATAAAATAATAAAATTAATTTAGGCTATCTTAAATTAATTTATGTATTTAGTTTAGTAAATTAATAAGTTTTAAAATTCTCGCAATATTTTTTGTGAAAAAATAGGTACGTTTTTTGTAATATCTGAATTTCAAAAGAAACCTGTATAGTTTAGTGCCAAAGATAGGCAGTGAATAAAAAATGTTAATATGTAGTGAATCTCTTATTGAGACTTGGAGCGTTGCGTGAGACCACTGCTTCGTTGCATTCCAGCGCGTATCTCGCAAACTGATTTAACTAGGTTTTGTTTGATTAAATAAAATCATTAAGGTATCTTACTGTTTAATATTGACGAGCAGTTATGTATATATTATCTATAATGTGCGTAAATTTTAAGCTTGTATAAATAAATAAATACACTTAGTCAATATAAATGAGACCTGGATTTGTTCCAATCATAATAAATCTTAGTGCAGTAGTAAATTAGATATTGGTAATCAATCTTTACTTTAGTCTGAATATGAAACATTTTTTATATGAATATATTGATGTGGTGTCTGTCATGTCTATCAGAACTGTTAAGCGGTGTTAAGAAGCTTAGCGTCACTTTGAAGTACGATTATGCAGGTCAAAGATCTTTGGTAAGCCGCAGGCGGTCTCTATAAGGTTCCTAATGAAATCATGAATAATACAAAGATAAGAGGGCTTATTTGACTTTGAATTATTAGGCGTAGTAGCGGCGTTCAGCATCAGTCAGGCTATTTTTTATGTTAACGGAGTATGACTCAATTTGAATAAATGATTGTCATTGTGTAGGTACTGCATTAAAACATTTTGTAAATATAAGACGACTACAATAACTGTATGACGATTATTCTTCTGCATTTATCTCTGAAAACTAAAAAAACTGTACACTAAACTCAAGAGGTAATGTAAAATACTACGTCATGCAGGCTACGCTTGGTTTTTCTAGCACATGCAAAGTATGGCATGACTTATCAAAACGACAGTTAACGACTAGTATTTAATTTAGTTACAACATTAATTTAATGCTGAACATGAAGTCTAAAATAAGTGACATAATTGATATAAGTTGAAAATGCATGTTGTTCAAATTCTGGTCCGAAAAGCAGTGTAGTACAAAAATAAATGTTAAACAGTTATTTTACAAAAAGTTCGTGTTAATCTAGTTCAAATTTTCACTTTTGTGTAGGTACATTTGATTATTTGGCCTAATAAAAGAATGATAGCTTAGTAACAGTAAACAGCATTCGAAATGCACGAATACGTTTCGATACAAGTTCTTTCATAAACTGACTGGAGTTTTCTCTTTTTACTATCAATACAAATGTGCGTTGTAAAAAGTTTACGCGCGTTGAAGTCTTTTACACGCGCGAACACTCATTTCACGAAACCAGCATTTTAGGTTAACTCATTTAAAGAAACACAGTTTTTATACGGTAGCTGTACTACTGTATTCAATACATACATATATCTGAAAAGTATACATGTTAGTACTTCTGAGGGTTAATAAACAACTGATCTTACATACATTTTTGAGTACATTTTGTATTGGTTTATATTCTTCAGTGGTACCCTGGGCGTCCCACGGGTCTACGACCATTATATCTTTGTACACTTGCTTTACTGTTCGATCCTCTTCCATCCTCACTAGAAAGAAATAACCGTAAATGTAAAGAGAAAATTATTTGTAGCTTTATCTTTATTGTGATTCTAATGGCATATCTACATTAAATATTAATGATAATTCTTTGTTGTTGAGACGGACATCAAATTGGAGATTAAGCGGATGTACAACTCGGTCGTGGAAAGTGAGCAGTGGCGCGTACACGCCGCATGCAGGGTTGTCAACTTTTCTATTCATTGTCACCGTAAGATCGTGAATGAATTTAGCCTAAATAAATTTACCATAAATTTACCAAAATCATTTCACTAAGTATTTTTTGAAAACTCACTAGTGAATCAGGTATATTACGTTAATTCAGATGTTCTTAGTTTTACTGCAACGCATAATTTTTAAAAACAATATTATGAAAGATTACTATAAAATTTAATTTACTATAAAATTACTAGAAAAGAGACCATAATGTTATTGACTGAAAAAACTGAATTATTCGTTTTCTTGGAATTTTTTTAAGCTAGCCTTTTAACCGCTAGACTTAATATCAGTTGTCATGCCCCCAGCGCTAAGCACAGTAAAACGAAATATAAATACCTAC